>OX359250.1:26579227-26828808 GCA_947179485.1 Allacma fusca
ACCATGTACGACAACCTCTCGCTACAAGAGACTCCCTCCTACAAGGGTTGTTCTCCTCAGGATTGAAACTATTTTGGGGACATTCCTACTCCTCTGCCTACCACAACGTTGATTTTTTCCCCGTACTAATTACACAGGGACTGTACCAATGGATTTTTTTACCTGTAAGAGGCACTACTATAACTACAGTCCACTGTGTCCACACTGCATTATAAGCACTTCCGTCCATACATCGGCAGATAAATATTTCCATTCGAGAAAAATCACCTATTGTTTGTCAAAATCCCATGCAAGTACATATTTCCCTAAAAGGCCTGGTGTTTACTCTAATAATTGCAAAAAGTGCTCTCTCCTCAATAATGTCATACATGCTAAATTCGTTCCGTCATCTACACACTATACAGTAAGCTCTTACTATAAGAGACCTTCGTAAATATTACATTAAAAATTTTTTGCTCCACCGTCCTCCCAGCTTTTAGCCCAATAACTCCTATTCATTCCAGAGTATTAAAATTTCCTTCCCTAATAAAAAAAGGCTTCACCCATAAAAACATTCCAACTTTGTTACTATTCCGGTTGCTCTTATAAACGCAACTCACTCTCCTCAGAGTCTACAGATCTAGCAGCTCCTTATACCTCCAAAGTAGTTACACTCCACTCAAACACACACACACACACACACTTGCAACAAACACACACCTGACTATGCAGTGACAGCTCAGTTATCCCCGCAATCCATGTTGAGAGGCAATTTAGTCCAGATGGTTTTTCCATTCAAGAAATATCTTTTGACCTAACACCAGGGGAAATGCCCTAAACGAACCAGCCACCTCAAAGCAAAAGCATCCAAGCATACATTCCGTATACAGCAAAACGAGCCAAATACCCACTAAAAAAATCATTAAAAAAATCAATAATAAAAAAATCCGCCTTATAAATACCTCCCCTCAAAATCGTTTTTAATAATTTCCTACTAAATTCTAATAAAAAAAACCATTTCCCATCCAAACTACTGCACCTCATTTTGCTTTAAACAAAAACTCCTTGTAATTTTTCCTCCATCCGTTCTTCATCTCCCGAAACTTTTTACAGGAGGGTTTTTTTTTTGTAAATTTTTCCTTCGACTCAAAAATCCATATTTAGTGGATTTGGACTCTCCACGGCCAATCTCGTAGGAGTTTTGAGACATAGGGCTGCTGCTATAATAGGCTTGAATGGAGAGCAATAGAGCTTGTGTCGTGTGTATGTAAAAAGGAAGCAACACCTGGCTTTATCAAATATTTACGTTATAAACTTGGTTGTGGATATAAGAGTTGATCTATAAGGAGGTTGACTGTATATAATGGGCAAGTGAAAGGTATACAAATCGAATCTATAGGGACAGGTAGAGGTAGAGGTAGAGATTATTGGCAGGAGCAGGAGTTTTAATGGTGCTGCATATGCAGGAGTGTTTTTGAAGTGCTAAGGTCTGGGAGAGCTTGTTTGAACCTTTCAAGTAGTGGTGTTCGTATATATGATCCTATGTTTAAGGAAGTGTATGCATTGATGCTGGTGTTGTGTGTGTGTGTGTGTGTGTGTATGTGTGTGTGTGTGTTTTGTGTGGCTCAAGAAGGAGTCTTATGTTGCGATTGCGTTACGGTCCACGTATGCGTATTCAACGTTATAGGTGCCCAAATAGGCTAACATATTATTTACGTTTATTATGAGACTGGTTAGTAATCATTTAAGTGAGTCGTGAATCACCACTTAAAGTCAACTAGAATTTTTGGTCAGTGAAACAATAGAACCTGGTCTTTTATAACTACTCATTGACGTTATTGGAGACGAGAGACGGGACAAAGTTGACAAACCTGAAATCTTTTGTCTTTTGAGAATTTGTCTTCATCCCTCTATCACGAGACTTGCGGATCGTCTGTCAAAGTGATCTTTTCAACTGTGTCTTATTCTATATATTACTGGAGTGGATTCCGGAGCATTATATAACTCAAAGTTGGTATTTTTCTCAATTTATTTTTATTTTATTCTACAGATGTTGTGGGAGTTCGAGGGGAATTTTTTCTCTTGTATTTTTTATAGTGTGGATATCAGATCGATAATTATTTTTATTTGTTTTTTTTTGTATAGAGGTGTTGGTGGATTTTTGGAGATAGTGTTTTTTTAAATTTGTAATTTTGAAGGATTTGTAGTTTTGAAGAAGGGTTTGTAATTTTGGGGGAGTTTTTTGGGTATGTAATTTTGAAATTGTAGGATTTTTATTTTGATGGGTTTGTAAATTTGTAACTTTGAATTGTAGATTTTTATTTTGGGTTTGGAACTTTGTAACTTTGAATTGTAGGATTTTTATTTTGGGTTTGTAACTTTGTAACTTTGAATTGTAGGATTTTTTTTGGGTTTGTAAGTTTGAAACTTTGAATTGTAGGATTTTTTTGGGTTTGTAATTTTGAAACTTTGAATTGTAGGATTTTTTTGGGTTTGTAAGTTTGAAAATTTGAATTGTGGTTTATTTTGTAGGATTTGAAGGAAGTGATTTTTTAGGATGGGTAGATTTGGAAGTGAAATAGAGATTCGATAATAATAAGAGAGAATTGATGAATTTAAAATGCGGTTGTGATTGATTTTAGTAGAGTGACGTAACGTGGATTTGTTGAAGTTGGGAAGGTGTGATCAGGTGGTGGAGTGACGGATGTGATTTTTGATTGCAGGTGTAATTATTTAGAAATGGCAGCATCACTGGACCCAGCCACGGCGAAGGCGAACGAGAGGAGGAAAAGAATACTAGTGGGAGAGTTGCCAGGGGATTTCCTGAGGCTTCCTGGATCGAGCTCAAGTCCCCGAATGATTAGGGATTTAAATGACCCCAACACAGGATTACCTTTGACCCCGCAGCAGATCCAGGAGAAGCTGGATGAGCAGGCTGCCATTGCGCTTCACCAACAGTTGAATGCTCAAGCTGTCGCGGCGGCGGCTGTAGCCCATTCCGCAACGAATATTCGGGGACGGCTGTTAATATCGGTTATGCAGGTGAGACTGAGTGGAGTTTTATGATTCAGGTTGGGGGGAAAGGAATCGGAAGGTTTTGGGGATGACAGTTAAGTGGAGTGAGTGAACTTGTTGCGTTTGTGTGGCTAAAAGGGAGAATGTTTGTTTTACAGGCGAAATTAGTAAAAAACTATGGCATGACCAGAATGGACCCTTACGTGAGGATTCACATTGGCCACAATATATATGAAACTCCTACTGATGTGAATGGTGCCAAAAATCCTCGCTGGAATAAAACTATTCAGTGGTAGGTTTATGGGGAAAGAATTAGTTGGATTGAGTGATATTTAAAGCAGTGTTGATGTATTGGTAAGATCCGTGTGTTGAACTTCCAGTTTCCTTCCAATCGGAATCCACCAAATCTACCTGGAAGTTTACGATGAGTGCTCTTTTTCCGTCGATGAACTCATAGGTCATGCTTACATCCAGATTCCTGAAGAAATCTTCAAGGGAGAGACGATTGAAGAATGGTATAACTTAAATGGAAAACATGGTGAAGGAAAAGAAGGACAGATTTTGCTAGTTTTTAGTTTCATGGTAATAACTTTTATTATTTCAAAACACTGTAAATCTGGAATTTATGTTATGGAACATATGTTTTTGCATAATTTTAAAAGCGGGTGAGGGATGCAATTTATTTGATGTTAATTTACTTGTGTTAATGAGTAGCCAACATCTCAGGCACCGGGAGTAGGACCAAATCTGGCGTATGCTCCTCCGGGTATCGCTGTATCATACCCTCCTTCCGTGATGTCAACTGTGAACAAGAAACATCCCCAAGTTTATCAGAGTAATCAGCCCGTTCAAACCGCCGTACCGCAGAGCCTTCCTCCACGACCTTCATTCAATCCCGATGATTTTAAACAGGTTAGGAAGCTGAAATTCGTGATTCTTATAGGATTTTAGTTGTACTTCTGTAGGGATTTTTAACGATTTGGATAACTTGATGTTACAGTTAAAGGAAATGTTTCCAAATATGGATGAAGAAGTTATAAGATCTGTGTATGAAGCCGGAAACTACAATAAAGATAGTTCCGCAAATGCTTTATTGAGTATGGTTGCTGACTAAAGAGGAACAAGCAAGACTTTTTGAACCAGCCATTTCCCAGATACTTTCTTCCTGTGCGTATGCATCGTCCTACTGTTGATTTGGTGCAAGAACAGTCAACACTCCGAAAATTATTAACTATATTACAATCCGTACAGTCAAGTCATTTTTATCTGATCTGCATATTACGAATCAATAGTGTAGTTGGTATGCATTTTGAATCTTATACTAGCTATGAATGTAATTTGCAAATTTCGGCGAAATCTTTGGATTCGTACTTGAAAGTCGAAAGAATATTTTTTTTGCTCATGAAGCTGCCATAATTTCGTACTGTTTTATTACTTACTGTTACTTGCTTACAGATATGGTATCTGCGAATTTTTTCTCACTGGATGTAGGGAGAAGTACATTCACATAGTATGAGTTAATTCAGCCGTAGTTATTCCCAAGAACCTGTGAGTGATCATCATAGTGATTATGATGTTTGCAAAGTACCTAGTACCTATCTTTAATGTATATATACCTACTATTTCTGTGAATATAATATAACAAATCTTTAGTCAATCAAGCAACGAGTGATTATGTCAATTATACGTATTATTGTTTTTTAAAAACATCACGTTCCTTCAGTATTCTTACTATTGTACTGTAACCTTCTGTGGATTTATTTCAAGCAAAAAGCTTTCCTTTGAAACTGTTAAGTATTTTTAAGAATGCAGTACTTCACATTCTATAGGAATTCTATAAATAAGATTTTATTCGACGTTGGTTGTGGGAAAATCTGTATTAGTAGGTAGGATTTTAATTTAACAATAATATTTTAAGCAAGTTATCAGTTATCATTGGCAGATTCCATTGAGGCATGCCAGAATCAGCGTATTGCTTTTGAAAACTGTACAGAAAACCATGTTTTTCTCATTTGATGGGTGGCCATTATATTTGAAAATGCAATGAGAATATCAGATTTCATGTAGTGACGGTAGGACATTAAAATATCAAGTTTTCAATAAATTACTTTGTTTTCGATGCTCAAAGGTAATTTTTTGCACGGATCTATGTATTAGTAATTTCATCCCATGTTACATGCATTTACGATTCTGGAAATAAAGTTTCAAAATTTCAGTCTGCTTCTTTACTAGAGTTAGTGGATAATACTAATATAATTTTACTTCTCCTGATTCCTCCGATTACCTGCTTAATGATAATGAAGTCCCAAAATCTCTGTTCTGTCACAGTGCATGAACTACTCTAGAAATGCACCATGGAAAGAATTTCCACAGCACAACAGATGTCCTGTAATGGGATGTTTGTGACCGAACACCCCATTGACCTTGGTATACCTAGGGCAACTGCTTGTTAAATGCGTAATGGAGAAATAAAATTCGGTCGCATCATGTTCGAGAACAAATTAGTTGAACAATATTGCATTATCTTGCTCCTTTTCATGATATTCACTTTGTAAGGGGAATGCGCCTAAATTACGTTGGGAAGTGTTGAGTTAAATGATATTAGTTTTAGCAGATTGAATACGATAAAATCGACGTCATCCTTTTATTGATTACTTTTACGTACAATTTTTACGTATAATTATTTTTCATAGTGAACTTCAATTTGATTTTATAATATTTTATACGTAACCAATAATGATTATCATTACGAATTTTGCTTAAGTTCGTAAGATTTTTTTCTTCTATAATAACTTTTATTAACATGACTAATTACCCCAATAAGAATTAGTCAACAAAAGATTATTATTATGCAACATTATTTTCTTAATAAACCTTACTCTACAACATTATGTTATAAGATGTCTACTGCTAAAAAATCTTTATTGTATTTTTCTCTTACTGTTGTAATTTTTATTTCTTTCAAGAGGGACTTGATGATGAAGGAGGCGGAGGGATATATCGTAATATTTTTTTCAAATATTTTTCCAAATATTCTTTCGTTAAATTTTACCTACAAACGTTACATTGAGAAACCAAGCAATCTTCCTGACTGCGTTTATACATATTTCCCATTGCGCTAATAGTTTTTCACATTACAAATTACATGGTGAACACTACAAAAACGATTCTTGTCAACCATGATTAAATGGAAAGGGAATATCTTCACGTTAATTATTCATTATCTTGTATCAATATATGTAAGGGTCGTAATATTACGTTATTATAGGTACGATAAATTGATTCTTTTGAAATGCTAATTAATTCATCCGTTGTTTATTCGAAAGGATGTAAAAATTTAGTCATCGATAATAATAATTTAATATTAACGGGGTATTACAAAACTGTACTAATCAGTTGTAAATCTTACTTGTATAATAATACTTGAAAGAAAATACCGACAAAAATAATTAAACCAAAAATAATTTTACACAGTTACATATAATTAAATAAAACAAAATAATCTGCCTGTTATTTGACAGCTTTCCAACTTTCAACATATGTAATTTAAACTGCAAATCTACAGATTTATGTTACTCGTGTGACGTAAGTTTATGCATGTATGTATATCAACGTTCTACATTGTGTACTCTGAATATGTCGTAGGTATTTTGGTAATAATAGTTTACTTTGCATCTTACCAATTATGTAACAGATTTAAAATTATTCACATATGTAAAAATCAATTGCCGAGTACATAGTTCAACAAGATAGTGTAAACGTCAATAATTATTACTTCAATATTTTCTTAATTATACATGATGCATGTATGTTATACTATATTAATAATAATAATGATAATAATTAACAGTTCTGACGTCTCTCTAAAAATTGGCAAATAACCTTGTATTCATTATTAAGGTTTTGTTGTATGTAGTATTTTCTCATTAAAACTAGTATTTAAATTGGATTACTTTCAATTATGAACAGGAGAGAACAATGAACAAGTTTATAGCGTTTTTAAAATCGACCCTCTCTAGAATATAATGTCTCCATTCCTTTTCTACAGATTTCGTTTACCTACACTGATTACTTACATTTTAGGCTTTACAGTAAGGTCATGCAACTGTAGCTTGCTTCTAAAAACAATTCCCTTTGTTTAAACTATAGGTATATTATCATAATATTTTGTGTGAATTCACATTGTTGACTTGTTTTACAGCTTTCGTCATAAATATGACACATGCAAGGTCTACTGTAATGTTTATAAGTCTCTCTTCTATAATTATGCATTATATGTATTTTCGTACTACCATAAACCATATAACTGTCATCTTTACTCGTAATTATGTATTACTGAAATCAGCGCAGCTGTGAAAATTTTTCTCCTTTACTTTTTTTTAAATATTTCCACACACGTAGTTATTTTCCCTGCAAAACCAAGCTTGGACACAATAAAAGCATAGATTCGATTTTATGGTAAAAAGAAGAGTCGGGAAAGCCATTGTAAGTGGTCAGTAATGTAATAATTATTTACGGAACGCCATACGGAATTTCTTATTTTCTAGTATTTCTCCCCAAAAATACTACAAAAAGCAGTCGGTTACACTGGAAAGAGTTCTTTCTCAGTTTACAATAAAATCATTATTGTAATAACAGTCAGAATAAGTCATAACATGACATTAACAGAATCTGTAGATTATAGAACCTGAAATTACGTTAAGTTTCTGAATAAGAAATAAAAATAAGAAACATTGGCTACACCTGGTTGATAAAATGAAAAGATTTCAGCATGCACGGTTGAGTTTACATAACATTTTCACAATTTATCCTATAGCTTACCGACAAACGGCAGTAATAAAGTTAGAATAATTTAATTACTATTGTTAAATTATTTTGTGTACTGTACTTTAAAAGTATGGCTGCATGAGGTTCTTTTGTTACGTTACTTTCTAGTGTAGTAGTTGCCTTTCAATCCTGCCTAAAATAACTTGATCACCATTCCATAATGAAATTAAAATCTGAACAAAAATCTACACTTGGAAGATGATTACATTTTCCTTTTTAAAAGTGATGAAAAGTTTTTCTTTTCTTTCAAAATCAAAAATATAACTAAATATAGAATCAACAGAACACGTACCACTATTTCTCTCAACAAAATTTTTAAGGCAAAACCCTCTCTTGTTTTTAAAAGGTATGACAGGAAGAAACTTTTTCAACGTCGTGTGTTGAAACAACACTCACGAATTTTGGTACCGTTTTAACGGCGTTTTTTACCCAGCTGCATTAACAATGGGCCAAGGTATGCTTAACCGAAGCAAGATTTTTTTGTTTCAAATGACGTTGCACGACGATCCACCGAAGATTTTCAGCAGATTACTTTGGCTGAAAGAGATTTCACGCTGGATATATTATAGTTCTAATTGTCTGAAATTTCTTCTTCTCAACGAGATAAAACAATATATTGCAATTTAAGTTTAGATTTTTTCTTTGGAAGGGACCCAAATGTTAGGTCCGGCTTGCTCGGCAATGACTCGTTTCACTTTTTCATAGATCTCTTCCGGGGTCTCACCTTGAACGATTGCTGTAATACAAAAGTTTAAATTGAAAGCGATACAAAAATTATTTTATTTTTAATTCAACAGTTTTTTACGCATTTATGAATACCTGTAAAATACTCGCCAAATTCTTGTTCGGTTTTCTGAGCTCTTTCGAAAGTTTTTCGCGCTTGCTCTTCCGTAGTTCGCTTGTTCATCTCCCTAAAATAAGATTCAAACAATTCAAACAATTATCTTTACATCCAACTAAACGATATTTGAAAAATCCATCATTTTGATATTCTTTAATTTATTGTACGAACTCACATTATTGACTCAGCAGATTTCGGTCGAATGAAAACAGCAATAGGGTACAACAATGCAGCGTGAAGCCTCTTGATTGCATTTCCACTTACGTCCAAAATACAATGCTTACCCTAATAAAAATTCAAAACCATTTACAAAATATAGCAATCATCAGTAAAACAAGTTTGACTTTTGGCAATTTTAAAGTAATCTGTAAAAATCGTAACCCACCTTATCGGCGACTTCTTTAACAGCGGCCAAGGAAGTGCCGTACAAGTTATCATTGTACTGTCCAGCTTCGATGAACAAATGATTCTGAATATCCCTTTCCATTTGTTCTCTGGAGCCTACAAAATGGTAATCCCTTCCATTTACTTCATACTCACGTCGGGGTCGAGTTGTATCTGCAAATTTATTTCAATTAAATTAAATGCAACTCAAACTTTATTAATGCGCTCTTTCGGGTCAGTACATAAAGATCGATAAGCATATAATTTATAATGACTTATTCAAGAATTAGTTTAAATTAAATGAAGAGCTTACGTGGGACACAACTGCCGAATTTATCGGGGAACTCCGAGATGAGGTCATCATTGATGCGATCCTTCATGGGTCCCAGTATTATAACGGGTCTAGCATAATTTATTGAGACTTGTTGCACACCTTCGTACGATAGCACCGCATCTTCCCCAGCTAAATCGCAAAATACCAGAATTAATTGCTTTCACTTTTATAAACAAATGATTATGCAACATGAAAAAAATGAGCAAGAACAGAGATCAAAGAAACAGCAAACATTTATGGTACCAAAAGATGGAGTAGGAGATTCACATAGAAAAGAGATACAGAACAAGGACAAAGAACATTCTACAACAGCAGCAACAGCAGGAAATGTTAAATTATTTTTCAAATACATTAGAATATAATTGGCGATGAAATCAAATCTTTGCGATGAATGAAACATAAGCCACAACTCATCTTGCTAGTATCAATTAATAAAAATACAACAGCCAGGAGTCAAAGCCACTTTCCAATAATGTCAGCAATAACTGGACGAAGGTAGTTTCAAACCATAGCCAATTTCAGCTTCAATTTTCCTAAAAAAAGTACTTGTACCTAAACAAATTCTTTCTCTAAAAGCCTTCTTCAAGCACCTGCACGGAATGAGGTGCCAAAGTTAGCTCAGCTAACTTTCTCGTGAATACTCTTGCATTTCCAGCATGCATCGCATCTTTTGGATTAATTTCATCGCCAGATGTCATATTATTATTTCCAAACCAATCAAAACTGAGCTTCACTAAGTTTTTACACTCAATAATGATGCTATGATATGTCCAGGCAATTAAAAATGTTAATACTATCAACAAAATGCCAACTATTGAGTACTAGCACTGTGTACATGCACAATTAATAATACATTGTTTCAAAAATAAATCCGACAAAAGAACTGCTTACTTTACCACATTATCAATATTTGTCAAATTTCTAAAATGTTTTGCTTTCAAATTCTAACAATAATAAGTTCTTACCAACATACGAAATAAAAAGAAATTAATGTCTATATAATTAGTACAATAATTAAGATGAACAGGAGAGTTCAATACCTTCTAATCTATCATCCTGCATGTACACCATGTACGCTAGTGTTTCCAATAAAACAGAAACAATCGCATCATTCAATACATTTAATCATTAAATTTCCTCACATTCACCATGTTTATAGGTTATTAATTTATTGTGAATTCCGAACGCTATATTAATAGCTAAAGCATGAGTAGCACACAGCACATGTTTTAGTATTGCTTAGAGCTCAACGAGCATTTGTACCCTTTTGATTCCTTAATGTGTGTAAATGGTTTAGACAGAAAACCCTTAAATAAGAAGCTTGCCTTGGTTCTCATTGTGGCTTATTAATTTTAAAAATCAATGTTGCTTCGTGAAAACTCACCAAATTCCAAAAACTAAAGGTTAAACAAAGTGAAGAAAAGAAAACAGTGAATTATGTATGTACATACAGATTTTCGGGAGTTGTTGAAAGGGAAAAGATAAAAAAGGAAAAGAAAACAGAAAATTAAACACAAAACACTTACGAATGCTGGTAGAATCACCATCAAGACCAGGGATTCCCTCTGTAAAATATATTCATTGAGCAAACTACTAATTTTTCTACTTTATAGTAATGGTAATCATACAACAAAATAAGGAAATGATTAAATTACAACAATTTCAACAAATAAAATGAGGGAAAACTTTTAACATTACTCAGCAGGACTATCTATCTGAATGAGTAATTAATGTTTCACACCAAGTTTATTATAGAATGTAACACAACTGCATTAGGATTTCCCGAAATGTTGTAAAAGTGTTAAGATATGTCAATGTCATATGATATCTAAGTATTTCTCCTTTCAACTTACGTTCTCCTTCAGAAACATCATCAATATTATCACGACTCTTCATGAATGGAAACTTGCGTGTAAACGAAAAATTCTTTTTCTTCCTCTCCAACGTGGACATTTGCTGTAAAAAAAATACGTATATTTTAGAACGGAAATCATCACAGAAAATACTAAATTACTAAAGCAGCAAACGTCAGTCCTGAGAAAAATACGGAGTAATAGGTACAAAGAAAAGATGAGAGTTGTAAAAAACGATGTAACGACAGAGAGGGAGAGACGGGAAAACGAACAAATTGAGATCCAGTGGACAATTTTTGTTTTTGACGTGCCTCGAATACCTTATTTTCTTGAGTTGGGCTCTTTCCCTGAAATTTTACCGATCTATCGCGAGCTTTTTGTTTTCTTTCCCATCGTTTCTTCGAGGGAATGATACCCATACCTTCCTCCTGCCCGGATGAGAGGACTCGCTTGGCCTAAATTGAAACAATCCATACAAGCAATTTTTTAATTTTACCCTACCCCAATCAACTTAATTTAATAATACAGCTTGGAAAAGATCAATTAAGATCATACCTGCCACCATTCATCGTCACAAGCATTGGTGACATGGAGAATGTCTCCAAATTGAAACGCAAGTCCTCTGGATGGTAGGTTATCATCTTTGGTGGGATCAAAGTCATTTAAAGCCCGCACGTACAGAGTCCTTTTCTGTGATGTCCTCATCAGGCTGCCAGTCATAACATGCTGCTTCATATCATGAATCTTAGCTTCAAAACGATTGTACTCTTCCGCTTTATGCTGCACCACAAGTGTCACGGTACTTCCCGCATTCTGTAACATTCCATAGAATTTACAATATTTCGTGTCACTTTATTTCCATACACCAGAAAACAGCAGGATTGAGAACGGTAGAAGGACAAGAAAAGCATGATGAATTAAATCCATTCAAATCCGATTGTCCTCTTACTTTGAGCGCATGAGCTGCTTCTTCGTGAGTAGCAGAAGTGAGGTCAACTCCATTGACAGAAACAATTTGATCCCCTCTTTTAAGCTGACCACTCTGATCTGCGGGTCCGCCCGCTAAAATAAATGAAATAAAAATCCCCTCACTGTCCTCTCCCCCAACAATATTGAAACCCAGTCCAGAGGACCCCTTGTGGAGTGTAACTGTCCGAGGCTCACGATCTAAATCATCATCACTGAATCCTCTGGGGGTGTTCCCACTTGCCACAGAAGTCCGACTTTGCGACAGTGTCGTGGAGCCACTGCCCCCACCCATTCTCTCTTCACTTGTTGCTGGCTTGATATTCATACTCAGGTTCATTGTTGGCGTGACGGGCTTTGGGGGAGGTGGTGTTGCCATTCTTTTAGATTCCATCTGTTGATTCTGTGGATGAGCTGATGGAGGAGGAGTTCTTGATTCAAGCATCATCTGATTCATCATATTCATTGACGATGGATCCGGCTTTGCAACTAATAGAATAACCCGATTCTCCGTGGCTTTCAGCGTTGCTACCGCTTCCTCATGAGTAACATTCTCCAAATTCTTCTCTCCAGTCTGAAAAGTAGTAATTAAGATTTAATACCAAAAATCAGCTCCAAACTAAATTTATCCCTGGGCTAAAGTGTGGCATACTGTGCACCTCATGCTAATTCTAATCAAAACGTCATCATAGGAAAACAAACGTTCATTTACCGGAGTATTACGAACAGCAACCAATTTATCACCCACAGCTAGGCGGCCATCAGCATAAGCAGCACCACCCTCCGAGATCTTGGTAATATAAATCCCATTATCCCCCGGTATATGCTGATTTCCAATACCTCCGGCAATGCTAAAACCAAGTCCCTTGTTTCCTTTTAGTAACTCGATTTCATGCAACATGGGTCCCAACGGTTGTGCCTTCCGTCGCACTTGCTGTGGATTTCATTAAAACAGAAATATTCTGAGGCATTTGTTGACAACACCATCTTATCTCATCATCCCACGACGACATAAGTACATATATACATGTACATACACACGCACACAAGTAGACAGACTTCATCTCATTTGGTGGACAATGTATAAGTCCTGACAAAAATTCTCCATCCCCCACGTACTTACTTCAACTTGGGCAAAAATTAATCAAAACTTTATATGACTCTACCTCCTCTCACAGGTCTCCGTCTGTACTCTCACATTCCTATGCATTTAGTTAGCAGCTAGATTGTAAAATGCCGACGAGTGAGAAATCACTCCGCTCAAGTTTCATTTTCAATTTACGCACCAACTTTATTATTCTGCGTACAAATAAAAACTACCGACTGGGTTCCGCACGCAAAAAGTTCCAAGGACTTTATATCAATGACAAAAGAGGAAATTGCCTCAAAACCATGTTAAATTGAAACCACTTCCAAGTGAAACAAAAAAGGAGTAGTAAAATGTTTTAAAATGACCAAATAAAATATTTTACGACAGAAATGTGTATATCCATCTATACATGCGTGCCAGGAGCTCACATTTTACTCCCGAATGAATAAAAACTGAGGAAATGCCTTCAATTGCTCAAAAAAAATCCCTCCCATCTACTTTATCTATATAGGGTACAATGTGAATATGCTGAATTTTTCAAAACGTTAACAAAAAAAAAATTTTGAACTGACAACTCAACAAAGTGACAGTCTATGCTTTAGTAGTACGTAGGTATGTATGTACATATGCGTGCTTCCATATTTGAGGATGGAAGAAATTTAACGCGTCGTAAAATATGCAAGATTTTTTGGTCGTCGTTACCAATCGAACAGTGTTTCCAGCCCGTTTGAGTGCATCCACAGCGGTTGCATGAGGAACATCCACGACCGAAGTACTATTAACCCGGACGATGACATCACCTATTCGAAGTCGACCATCCGTCGCGGCTGCTCCACCTGTTTAGTTGAAATATATACGGGACCATTCAGAAACTAATACTGCCATTACGTAAATTAATGTTGAAAAATTATTATTCAAAACCAGCTGCTTCCCTCCTCCTCCTCTTTTTTCCTTACAACCTTAAGCAGGGATTTTTCCCCTTCAGTTACACACACTATATACTCAGGACTACTCATAATTATTATTATTCCATCTTGCTCCCGTTCCTAGGCTCCATTTCAGTTATGACTTTTCTCTAATGAGAAATGTGTACATTATTCACTCCGTTGCTCACAATTTCTATTTGAAAGTATTACTCAAAATGCTTCTTACTTCCTTAACGCACCACTTAAAATGATTTCATGGACACAACTAAAATCATCTCACAGGCACATACATACATACCAAAAGTTAGAGAGAGAGAGAGAGAGAGAGAGAGAGAGAGGACACAGCAAGTCTCAATCTTAAACATATTTTCACCGTTTTTAGAGAAACTGCCAGAATCGTACGACTACTGAAGCTTCTACTAGTATGCACAGGGTGCCAATAAACACTATTCCCCACCTAGGTCCTACAAAAGAATGTAGTGACCTATCAAGTAGCTCCTTGAAAAGTCCAAGAAATTTCCAAAAAAAAAACAGTGTGTAAGATGATTAAAAAATCTGGGCGGGGATATTAAATTATTACTGAAATTCTAAAAGTATCCCGCCTCTGCTTGATGTTGTTATTGTTATGCATACTCTGGTCCTTTTTACAAATTCTGAAAAAGAATTTGCTTGGACCAGAGGGAATCCAAAGTTTGCTTATTTCCCTTCATTAGGGTCTAGGTCGAGGAAGGAATATTTCATGGCAATCTGCATGCATTTATTTTACATTTTCTCCCCGTCACTTCCACTTGAAGGAAAAAAATTGTAAATGTACTGCATCTGTTCAAGTCGAGGCTTTTGAAATTGACTACAGAAGCATATATAATATAATAATTACACAGGGAAAGAGGAAAATCTCGAAAATCAAAAATACAATTTACGTTCAAATATTGTCTAGGACAAAAATATTGAATGACGAAGAAAAATGAATCCCTACACCAGAAGCGAAGTGTAGAATGAAAATAAATTCGAGAAACGGTTATGAACCTCGGTTGGCAATATTTCGGAAAATGTCTAAACTCGTACATCCAAATCTATCAGTGTTAGAATCCAATGATGGGAATTGGGAAGAACTCAAACCTGGAATAAGCTTGGTAATGTAAATCGACGGGTCATCATCCACGTGGGGATTGTCCGTTCCACCCGCTATTGAGAAACCTAATCCTGAGCTTCCTCTCTCCAATATGATTTCCTCATATACCCAGTCATCGTCTCCATTAGCCTGTAATGTCAACAATAAATCCGTTAGTCATCATTAACACCACCACCGCCCAAACATTATATAACCCGAAGTATATGAAACATGCCTTAGAAATTATTAGCTCAGCTCAGCTCAGCTCCCTCCCAAGAAAAAATAAGAAGCCCAAAAACAAAATTAACAACCCCGAGAGCCTAAACTAATAATGACTCACTAGTCCCTCACGTCCTTTAATTTCTTACGACATAACTGTAATCTAATAATGGACGATGGAAAAGTTTCAAAACAAAAAAGTTCTCACGCTTATTTCTCTTTCTTTTTTTAAAGTCAATATATCTATCTATAAGTACACTAATTATTATTATTATTATTATTATTATAGTTAGATACTACCAAGAAAAACTCACATGTTTGGCTTCTGACATAGGGTAGCCCACGGGTGAGTAGCTACCTATGCCCACGCCAGTTGAATCGATGTCACCCGATCGCCAACTATCCGAACCGGATAAGACCTGAAATTAATTACGTCAAAAATTCCCATGAGACAATTACAAAACCAAGACAATATTAAGTCATTGCTTTCAAAAACTTCCGAACCAGCCTCGAGTACAGTAACAAAACAAATTACGAAAGAGATACCAAATGTTCCCGATATTTCTGGGACATATTTAAAACTCTCCAGAAAATACCTATCTCCTCTCCGATATATCACAAATATGCTCCCTTAAATTTCATACATGAGCTCTATTAAATGTATATATTCCAACCTAGGAAATTCCCATTTTCCATCCGTCGTAAATTTCAATTTTAATTAAACTGCCACCTACAAGGTAGCGTCTCACATCATGATTATATTTTCAACATGTGACCTCTTTTCCCCTTGCTCAGCATAACCAAGCTCTCTTCGTGTGTCTCCGAATTACAGTCCCCAATATTTTACGTTAATGAGTCATAATTAAAAGTAATTCTTACGTCAGCGGTAAAACTTTTATAAAATAGATTCCTTAGGGCATGAGATCGTCAATGTGAAACCGGACAGATACGTACATGGAGGAGTCAGGAGGAGAAGGAGAGAGAGGAGGAGGAGGAGGAGGAGGAGGAGGAGATAGAGAGTAGAAGTAATAGAACTGGAAAATTTTGTCTGTGCAAACTTAAGTATACATAGTTATACACATACATGGATGCGTACATACATACAAGTAGGAAATAAACTTTCGCATCATTTCATGCCCCAAAAACTTTGGAATTATTTCCAAAAACTTTTCCTTCCAATAATTATTATCCTTCTTCTTCACATTATCTACACACGAAAAAAAAACAAGCACTATATATAGGTATACATATATAAACTATACACATACATATGTATGTATATTACACATGCATATCCTCGGCCCATTTAATTCCAACAGCAATGTCAGGGGTGCAATTGTTCAAATATCATTCATGTGTTATTAACTCAGACACACATGAACACTATCAAAAGACATACTACTCACTATGCACTCCAACTATTCCTAACAGCCCAACACATTAACCTTCTTTCTTCCGTAGAATCTTTACACCCACTGAATGGATCATTCCCCATCCGTAAGTACACACAATAAAATAAAATACAATCACAGAACCATGCCTTTTCCATAATATGTTTTCATCAAACACTCATGAAGATGCTCTTCTCTGCCCTTGAGCCCTTTCTTATCTAACTAATTACTAAATTATGGTCTATTCTTAGTATCCATATCATGTCAAAATAATTTAATTAAGCTCTCTTCAAAATATAATCACTTCAAAATAATAATGAGCCTCTAAAATGAAAAATTATATGATTAACAACAACACCTCAATTCAAGAGTTTCTTAATTATTATTATTAGTTTTACCTCTGAGACTTCCAGGTGAGTTGCGGACACGGAAATAATATCAATAGTCTTAGAAAATCGAACACATTTTCTCCGCTTCCGTCTAAACCAGTAGTACGCTTTGGTCTCATCCTTATTATCTAAATTTCTCCGGCAAATTGAGCACATGCTGACAATAATGATACAGTGACACACAGTACAGCGAAGAAAGTCGGCTCCTGTCTGTTAATTAACTTTTCCCAATCTCCGTTCAAAATAAATTCTAAGAAATAGCAGCGAAGAAAGTTTATGAGGGTAGTTTCCCCATCCCAGTCCAATCATTACTGTCGAAGGATCAAATCAGTGGGATTTGTGTGACAACAAGGACAACAAATGACTCAAGTCGATTTCCCGCTGACTCAATCAAATCTTTCATAACTATGTAATTATATACATTCGTCTGTAGATATCAAGGCACACACACACACACACAGGAGAAAAAAAATTGAATCAATTCATCTTGGGGTAACAAAATACCTACAATAAAAATCTCTCCTCAATTTTAGCTCAATTCATCAAAGTGAAGCTCCTGCAAGCCCAGGAGACGTAATAGCGACCGGAACGAATCCTTTCATTTGTATTTTCACATATACGTACATAGTTAATTAATTAGTACATATCAAATAAAAAAAAATAAGGGAAAATTTTTTTGTTAACAACTTCAAAATGTAAATAGAAAAAAATGGGTTTACGTGGTGAGACAGTCACACACATGCAGTCATAACATAATTATTATAAATATAGTACTCAGGCGTTGGGGAGTGTGGAGAGTTGGGGTGGGGGGTTGGGGGAACTGGGGAAAAATCCGGAAAGGCACCACACAAGTTACTTAACTTTCCATCATGAGAAAATCCCATCATACACAAAATATTAAAGTTATGATTTTAAGTTTCTCTTTCCCGGATCAGCACGCAATGCACTTTTGACGGAGATTTTTTTTTCCTCCTCCTTCTTGATACTCAAACTGAATTAAAAACTTTTCCCTTCCACCTTTTTCCTTCAGGAACACAAGAGCGCTCTGTTACACACTATCCAAATTCACCGACCACTTTTCTACCCGCATGAAAATGCAAAATCTAATTCAATTCTCCACTTCTTCTTCTTCCCCTTCATAAGGGTTATGAGGTAGTGTGTGGGAGTATATATAGGAGTAGTTGTTAGAGATATCCAGGAGAGAGAGAGAGAGACAGAGAGAGAGAGAGAGAGTGAGAGAGAGAGAGAGATCGAAAAAAGGAGGGAGACAAACTTTCAAGTGGGACTTCAAAAGTCACTTACACACGTCATCCGTCTCTGTGTGAATATTCTCACATCTTTATGATCCCCCCGCTTACACAAACACAGGTATCATCATATATAGAGGGGACAGGGATTCACAAACTGAGTACACAAATTGATCTTCATCCGATCTATAGTCGTTATGCAACTATAGAAAAGTCTAGTATCTCTACTATTTAAGTATAGTAGGAATGCGCTAAAGGATCCCTATCAACTTGACGGCAATGGTCAAACAAACGAGGACTTCACAATCATCATCACTCTCTAAATGTACACATAGTAGCTATAGAGCTATAGATAAAAGGGAGGAGGCAGTTGTCCGTGAAGTTTACTAAATTTCTGTGGAATCTTCAATACTACCACGATGAAATCGTTAAGGAGACTATACACACTCCCGATAATGAAGGAACAGGAGGAGGAAAAAAACTTCCAGACTGATAGAATCTGCAAGTCAAAGTCCATAACTTTTACCACGGATTCTCGTCGAGTGAAGAGACAGAGAGAGAGAGAGAGAGAGAGAGAGAGAGAGAGAGAGAGAGTGTGTGAAACGAAAGAGAGAGAGAGAGACAGCACTGGAGAGTAACAGCAGAAGAGAGCGTGTAGCATAAAAACTCAAAGTTAAACAGAAGACAAGTGGAGTAAAAGGGTTAGACAAAATAAACCAACTCCAAAATCGTTCAATGAGGCATCTGTTGTTTGAAAAGTGATGTTAAAAAGCGTCGTGCAAGGCATCCAAGAAATTTCTGTTTTCTTTTTCACTTTTTTATTTTATTTCCAACCTTTCACAAATGGATATATCTAGATAGATAGATACACACACACACATACACAGATACACACATGCAAGCAATTATATATTACTTTCTGTTTATATTCCTTCTCTCCTCATCCCTCAAACTCTCTTATAGTAGAGCCATGGAAGTTGGTGAGTTGTAATGTTCCAATGTACTAGAAGAATTTTTCCTTCACACACTCTTCTATTCATGCATGGTATTTTTTCCTTAGCACTAAATCCTATGTATACTAAATATCTATACATTCTATGTATGCATATACAAAGGTATCAAAATTCTCCCATCAACTCGGAAATTCTACCTTTAAAATTCACAGCAGTTAAACAATCATGCTATCGTAGTGAAACATTCTTGAGACCCATGTGTATAAGTCTAAACCCGAGGCTTCCCACCCATATCCCAGCAACCCCGACAACCGTCACTACTACCCTAAAATTTAACGCCAAGCCATAATACTCAAAAACTCCTCGTTCATAAATAAGTCCAGTGAGCATTAAAACAGCTAGGAACTTGGGAAAAGCCCCGTTCCTTTAATAAACAATCTCTCTAGCTTTTCCAAATATCCCACTTCCACTCACACATATGTACATACATTATGTAAATCCAAACGCACCCCACACTATGATTCACAAATTGGCTCACGAATGGAATAAAAAGAGGAAGAAGACGAAGATGAAGAAGAAGAAGAAGAAGAAGCAGAAGAAGAGGGAATAGGGAAAAAATCTCTGAAAATCTGTTTACAAATTCCTCCGCACATATACACACTATCAACACATATGTATATATAGATACAGATAGACAGATACTTTTGTATTTTCACCAGAAACGTGCTTCCGTCCTCTGTAGTACGTGCACAACTATAAGAGGTCACTTCTGTATATTGATAAATATATGTATCTATACACCCATAGATTAGGAATTTGGTTCTAGTATCTAGGATTGCCTTCATATCCCGATAAAAATAGACAAGATTCTAGATCCCCACACTGAGCACTATAACCCTAGATGTGTAGACACAGGAACTTATTTTGCTATAGGTATAGTCAATTTTGATGTATGCACTTGTGACAAAGGACACTCCGACTGCACCCCGTGACACTTGAGGGCTATGATTAGGGACGGAGTAGGTACTATAATAATTATTATAAGTACCTCCACGTTCAGTCCCAGGGACGGAGTAAGTGGAGGGCTTACTCCGACGGGGAAGTGAGGAAAAATGTAAAAATCTCAAGAGTTAGTTAGTAAAACCACTTAAGAGGTGGAGGAGAGAAAGGAAGGAGTTAAGAGAGTAAGGAACGAGATCAGAGCTAGGAGTTCACAATAGGGATTCATTAGGTGAAAATATTGAGGGGAAAGGAGTTGAGAACCACAAGTTGATGGAATGTGTGTGTGTGTGTGTGTGTGTAGGTACTCCAGGACGGGAAAAGTGTTGTGAGAGTATCACAAATACCGAAACACATGGCACGCTCATCAACCTTTATATGGAGTGAAAGAGTGTAAACAGAAGTGAGGGAAGGAATGAAGGATACAGACACACAGAAAGAGATGGAGAGGGAGAGAGAGAGAGAGAGAGAGAGAGAGAGAGAGAAAAGGAGATGCAAAGAGAGGAAAATAATGCTCTCCATGCATAAAAAGGGACGATGGAGATAAAATGGTTCAATGCACACTTAACTCATAGCTTGGTCTATGCAAGAAAATCCTTTTTTCTCATCCGAAAATCCATTTTGACTCCTCCATACCATCCATCCATCTAGGTTTGAATGTGCCCAATTGCACATCTACATGTATGCATATCTAAGTATTTGTACATGTATAGGATCCTGCTCCACTTATCCGTATACATAGATACATATACATATGTATAACTGTACAGTATTTAATGCTTCCTCGAAACACAGAGAGACATGTATGGGTCCGTACGGAGCCTATTGTAGGACGGGGAACGTACCCACGTGTTATTTGTGTACCTCCGGTTTGCTACCAATACTTCAAAAAACCATGAGGAGTAGCGATCAATACACTTGAATTGATTCTACTCCCATTGCATAATTTAATTTGAATCAAGCGTCGCATTTTCTCTGTATCTCACTACTACTGTCCTCACCTCTATACATATACATATGTACAGATACCTGTACATACGTACCACCTCCCTCCCTACAATACATCGTCTCAAGATACATCTACACAACCACATATGTATACAGATACATACTACATGCCCTCGCCAGGGTAATAGTACTGTTCAAAAAGAGGTTAGAACCCATACAGCAAAGGAGACAGGGTTAAGAGAAAAGGCACACGTCGTCGTCGTCGTACTCAATCGTCCATACATCCATCCACATTTGTTCCTCCACATTTGTATAATAGCTCGTCCATATAATCACATATGTCATCTAAGAGCGGGTTCCTAATCTAAGACCGAGCCTCTATATATATATAGTTCTGTATGCAATGTCGGTCTTTAACTCTCCCGGGCTCATCCAGAGCAGGACTGCATATAAATATATATATGTAGTCCCACCGACAAACAGAAACTCATCCGAACTGTCCCTCAGCAATAAATACAACCAAGTTCAATATCGAAAGTTTCCCTCAAACAAAAGACAGACCCAGAGAAGAGAGAGAGAGAGAAAGAGTGCGAGCCCACACGAGAAAGAGAAAAAGTGAGCCGAAATGACTCCAAAAGACCTTCCAATACTTTAGCACATACTCACTGATACATTACTCTTTATCACGGTTCAAGTCATTCACAAGTGTTCACATGTACACCGTATGTGTGTGTGTGTGCTTCAAGAGAAATAAGAGTTCCATCAATATCCTTTTTTTTCACACTACACAATCCGCCAACATTCTTCCACCGGCCCAACTTAGAAAAACTCCATTTGGACCAGGCCTGAACCCCATTAAAAGAGCTGGAAATTATCCAGTGTTTACTCAAAGGCAGACAAATACACACACACACACACACAGACAAGCACATGCACATCCACTTCTCTCCAAATGTTACATGAATATACGAGAGCCCTCTGTAAAAACTATAATAATTTCCCTATTAATCTTTATATACGCAACAACTGTAACAAAAAAAAAACAAGAGTAAACAATCAATTGTTTCTGAAACCAGCTCTCCGCGAGAGTGGACATCCATCAATTTCCAACCTAATGATGATGATAATAATAATAAGTTAAACAGTAAGTACCTACACTTTCAAACGTACAAAACTATCCATAGACTCTGCTCCTATCCATGTGGCATGTATATTCTAGTCTGTGGATATATATAGATACTTACATATCACATTAACAGATACTTCAGTAGTCCCTATTAGACTGACATTCACACTTGATATGAGTCCCGTGGCGGAGATAATAAAGTTGTTGTTTGTCTTCTCTAATGCATACTTACATATAATTAAGTTCCTTCCACCCAAGGTTAAGTCATGAGATTTTTCATTACATGTTGTACCAAACAGGGTCCCATGGATAGGGATGACATACAAAATTTATATAATTATAGTTACTATGTATGCATACATACTCCAAAAGTCACGGGGCATTTGGCTAGTGTTCCGGTATTCTCAGGGAAAACCATTTCTTAGCCGAGAAGAATGTCAGAGTCTAAATCAATACTATTAGTAATGTCGTTGACGGTATGAGACCCACAGAAGATAAACGAGACTCCCATACGTACCTCTCACGTCTTGTGTGGTAACTTGTGCATTGTGCAATGGGCACGGAGCGGGGCTCATATAACGCCTCATGCACAGTTAAAAATAATTAAATGTCAGCATAGCCTATAAGTAGCATCCCGAAGTATCGTGAGGTTTAATGATGATGGGGAACGGTTTACATTTTTATGCCCTCAATGTCATCACTGTAGGTATGTACGTATAATTATCTTATGTTTGAGAGAGAGAGAGAGAAAAAAAATAGAGAGAGAGAGAGAGAGAGAAAGAGAGAGAGAGAGAGAGAGATGGTTCAAAAAAATACCAAGGAAAGTATCGTCAATGACAAAATAGAAAAGTGAAATTTTTAATTAATGTCAGCATCCGATTGATGAATGTCATTGTTCAAAAAAAATAACGTACCTTTGGACTTTTAGGTATATCCTTCCCATTATAATGCTGTGACGGACTATTCATCGTCATCACATTATGATGGTTAAAAGGTGATCTTTGTTGGATGCCGGTGGTCATCAATGAATCCGCAGAGTCCACCAGCGGCTGTTGTTTACCCATGCCCAAATTCTCATCTCCGTATGTTTTCTGGAAAGGATCAGGATATATAGCCAAAGGTTAAAAAAAATCGTCAAAAAATAAATCAAGTAAGTAATGTTACATGCCTTTATCCTATAAACAAAAAATAGGTCACACAATACACATTGTCTCGTTTATGCAACGTCCATATATGTATATTTAATTATTATGTATCCCACAATTAACCCAATTCCATCCCCCGACCATTGCACAACCTCGAAACTACTCGGGTGTGTGAGGGATAATATTCCATTACAGATACACTCGGGAAGGACTCATATCCAACATTACTTTTACCAACAATAAATTACTCTCTGACTGATTGCCCAAAAAGATCAAATATTGTTTATCGCTTCGGTCTCCCGTAAATAAACCATATGATTCATCCTCACGTGAAGTCCCATTGACACACAACGAGAGGCATACAAAGACTAACTACTAATTTGTAAGTGGGGTGTCTACAAAATTCTCCTTTTTTTCCCTCCAGCTCTCATGACGACCACAGAACTGGGTTCATTCGTACCCAACAACTTGTTAAACATTGAGTGAACCTTGTATGTATACACTCACACTCATTACACATATGTATATCTATACCTACTAACACATAATTATGTATATACATCCATGTAATTTCCCTGAAAATTAATTAGAGATACTGGAGCCCGCCCTGCTCAAAGATAATAATGTAAATGCAAAGGTCTACTGCACAAAAATAACAAGTGCTAAAGTAACATAATTCCGCTCCACGTTTAACAGCTACTACATCTTTTAATATTTTAGCACTATTCAGTCTCAGTCCATGGCATGCACAACCCCTTATGTCCTGGAAGAGATCACACACCAGAGGAAATAAATAGGGAGAGAGATAGGGAGAGAGAGAGAGAGAGAGAGAAGATCAAAGCGTGAGAGCCAAGGAAAAAGCCATACAGAGATACAAGAGTGAATGAGAGAGAGAGAGAGAGAGAGAGAGGGAGCAAGAAAATAACCGAGACTCTTGGGAAACGCAATGCACTGGAACAACATTACAAACTTAGTACATACTATTAGCTCATAATGAGAGGAACAACGCCCTTCAGTAATTAAAGCTCAAGATGAAACCCTATGGTTTCCTACCAGATCGAACATTGCACGGTTCCAGTTCAAATTTTTCTCCCTGCCCTTTATTTCCCCCCGTACCAATATGTTTTGACATGATAGGCCAAAGACTAAGTCTCTCCTAAAGTATAGGGTGAGAGAGCTGGAGAGAAATTTCCATGTCTGCACTTAATTCTGTTCAAATAATGATAATTATTTTCACCATCAAATAAACTCCCTTTCATCCTCTCGTAGTCAAACTCTAGTGGAGATTCAAATAATATGTACAAGAGAGTAGTAGGTTTGAGTCAAGTTACCAAAATGTTAAAATTTCAACACCAGACCCCAAGTCCCATTCAAATATGAGACCAGAGAGAGAGCAACATATGTGCACCTTACATTATCTCGGAGAGGAAGTGCTCTAAACTTCAAGTGAAGAGATAGGGAGAGAGAGAGAGAGAGAGGAAAATTCCAAAATGAAATATAAACAGTAGCTACATACGTGGGACCATGTGTGTGTTCATAGATGTGCACAAAAAGATTATGGAAATTGGAGTATCTATTTGGATCTTGTATCCGCGAGTCTGTGGATATAGTTTTTAGGTTGGAGGAAGATGCAGGGAAAAATCTTCAAATACAGGAGTAAAGAGTGAGAGAGAGAGAGAGAGAGAGAGAGAGAGAGAGAGAGATAGATAAGACTATGCAAAGGGTTAAGGGCGATTCGCCAATTCCTGAGGAATGGAAAATAAACAAAAGGTTTTTAGTTTCCGTAAATCTGGGATAATGCCTGTCCATCAAGATCGTACATCACATTTACAAGGACTGGGAAAAACTGGATCCCATTATACGCCACTGCTTTTCCAACAAAACCCACAAAACCCATTCAAAATTCACGAGGATACCAAATAACAATTAGCTACTGTGCCTGGTTCCATTTTCAATTCTATTTTCAACAGACTCGACACAAAACACAATGTACAAACACCCTACCTCAGTTTATTCTTCCACACACTATAGTTGAGTATCCTCTGTGCTACAAGTACTCCCATTCTAGCTTCTCTGTTTCTCTCTCTCTCTCTCTCTCTCTCTCTCTCACACACACACACACACACACATACACAAACACAAACATCAGAGCTTAGGCTCCCAGAGTACTTATAAATACAAATTATTGTAGCCAGATTTAGTCGCCAAGTAATATGACATTCAGCTTAAGTAAAGAATAACCCTGTCATGCAATCTTTCCGCAGTCGGAACTACCCACAAAGATCTACATACATATGCTCACCGATGCATAAAACATAAACAACATCATTAATTCCACCACTACATCCTCCACGGCGGATCAGTTTCCCCTCCATTTTTTACAGCTCTCAGCTCTCACATATAGATACTTACATACATACCCTCTGCATACACGTGCTCATACCTACAAAAAAAAACCTTTCCCAGCTTTTGTTTTTCAATTTGCCTGGAGAGTGGGAGACAAAACATACATTTTTCCTCTAATAGCTTTCCCTTTCTCAACTCATTACTTTTATATGATCAGGGAAATTATCATTCCTGCCAAACAGATGAACATAATCCAACACCGAAATCAACCGTAATCAAACCTAGTACATAGGATTCACATAATATGAATCTATAGGTAATTAGATATATGTATGTATGTATCTATATGAATGCATGATTTCCAGACCATAGAATATTTCATGGGAAGAAAGAGGCCGGAATTATTACCCGAATTATTATAATATAAAACATGCGAGGCACACGTAACAGATGGGAAGAGGACAAGACGCGTCTAAACATAAGAAAGCTGTCAAATGTTGAAACATTATACAGTATACATATACTGTGGTATGTCTTCCGCCTTCATGATTTTTCTTATACACAAGAAGAAACTAGCTCTTGAAATAAATTATCGGACATTTTTCCTACATTAATATTCCAACGGAAAGAGAGAGAGAGAGAGAGAGAGAGAGAGAGAGAACGAGAAAGAGTGAGTGAGAGAGAGAGAGAGAGTCACAGACGGGAAACACAAGTACTGAATCACAAGAGTAAGTGAAGCATTGAAGCGTAGAAGATAACCTCGGTCTGAAACACACCTTCACCCCCAGAGCCCGTGTTCGCAATTGTCAAATGACTCCCTGCGAGAATGAGAACTAATTGTAACCTGGGCTATCACCTCGTTGGGAATACAAGCAATAAAGAGCGGAAAAACTTCCCGGATCAAATATAGCTACTTACTAGCCAAAAATTGCATAGTCAGGAGCGAGCGAGGGAGACAAATGTGCAGAGTGGAATTATGTCTACAATCGGTCTCACACGTGTGAGTATCCCAAGAAAAAAGCAGGCAGTACATACATATACAGTAATCTATAGATACATATTATGTATTAGTATCTTCAGAGAAAAAAATAAAAAATCCACGCACAATCACAGCCCAGGCATTTCTTTTATATATATCAACGATAGTAGTTGGAGAGTCTGTGCATACTAATAATATGTACACCCATTAAATAACAATCTTAAGAGGACTCCACACTTCTGCATTCATATTACATACCTACTACTACTACACCACCTCCTTCACAGGAGTAACCTTCACAGGAGCGTCGGGTCCCCACTAAACTCTCGCATCTGCACAATACAAATAAACACTCGGCACTCCAAGCGAGAGAGAGAGAGAAAGAGAGAGAGAGAGAGACAGAGAGAGAGAGAGAGAGAGAGAGAGGCGTATGTAGCTACAGTATCATTAATACAGATGAGATGCCCACGTAGAGGAACACATGATAATAAGGTATTAGGAATTTAATCAAGGAACAGTATCAGGACACACGAGCCTCGTAACTTTTGCCAAATTGAGAATGACATTGCTTAGACATGCTTTATTTCCATAGAACGTCAGTAGTAACCATAGATGAGAAAGAGAGAGAGAGAGAGAGTCTTTGCAGTAATATTTGGACAAGTAGTCCCTATCTCTAGTATCTTTCTCCGGTACTTAACAGATCTTTGTCACTGTCAAATAGCTGAAAAAAATCAGTCAGAAACAGGGAGACTTACATTCCGTCCATGAATAAGACAATTGGGATTGATATGAATTAAGGCCGGGGAAGTTGTAGAATGACCAGCGAATGAACCAGACGCTACGGCCCCATTGTTACCACCACCACCAACACCAACTCCTCCACCTCCAACTCCTCCACCACCGCCGTGCTCATCCTCCTCGTTGACGACCACTAAATTACTTAAACTATCACAAATACAATTCCCAACCTGGTCATGGTGCTGTTTTAATAACTGTAAATGCTGTTCCTGTTCCTCTCGTTGACGCTTACGACGTTTCTGTCGAACTTTATTCGGAACACTATTCACATACGATGAGAATCTTTGACTGGAGTGTCGAACTATGGAAACCCAATCGATCATTGTCACTCACCCCAAAGTCCCTACTTTATATCAATTCTCACAAGAAGGAGTCCGGATGAGACTCAAAGTACTTCCACACATTGACACCAACATAAGAAACACATAAGAGAGATATGCCAGTCTCGGGAAATCAAAAGTAAATCTCTGTCTGTGGATAGGGAGCAATCTGTGCCACTAACACACACCATTCCCTTCCTTTTCTTTTCTTTTCCAATCAAAAATCATATGTAGATATTCCACCCTCTCAACGTAAGGAGACAGATCCTAACGTTCTCTCCACACCTGCAGGGAAAAATCGCACTTATTGTCCACTCCGTCTATGTATTTCCCATTACTTCTCTCCCTTTACGAATCCCACAAAAAAAATGACATTCTCTCCCCCCCCTCCCTCCCTCCATGCTCACCGTTGTAGGGTCATACAGAGTTCCTCCACACATATCTACATAAAATGTAATTATACAGAGATATGTGTAGCAGAGCTCCAGACGGAGGGAGGGGGGGGGGAGGGGGAAAAAAACTTCTCTCAAAATCTCAAGAGTCAGAAAGAAGTTCAAAGAATGCTATTAGTCAGGGGAGTAATAGGGAGTAGTAGTAATAGGATAGTCGTACTGTCGTCGTCGTAGATATAATTATTTATAGAAGAGAGAGAGAGAGAGAGAGAGAGAGAGAGAGAGAGAGAGGCAGCAGGGAAAGTAGGAAATTATTTGCCTATTTTAACGTCACTGGGTAACAGCTCTTCCAACGACCGCTGAATGCTTTTTAATTAGCGAGAATTCTCAGAATTCAATGTCCCACTTTAGATACAATTACGACCAACCCAGCCATAACTTTGTAGAGCGGGTTCCAAGTAATAATTCATTTCCCCCTTCTCACTCCTCCGTCTCCATCTCAAAAGAGCATTTTCTCATGGAAAACAATCCTAACTTTCCAATAGTACATGGATATGTATAATTAATTGTCCTATTTTCAATACTCCTAATAATTCATTTTTCAATTAAATTTCATCCCTTCTTCTTCTTCTTCTTCTTCTTGGAATCCCCCCAGACAGAAACAATATTACCACCACTCAAAAAAAAATTCTCTTCCCCCCCCCTCCTCCTTACAAAAACACACACACACACACACACACTCACACTTAAATTCCCCTGAACTCTCCTATGAATATTTCCCAGTGTCTCTGACAATGAAGGAACGACACTCTGGAAGAAGATGAAAAAGGAGATGAAGAAGAAGAAGAAGAGTGTGTGACACCGTGAAACAAAATCTCTAAAAATCTTGACTGTACTTATTGTAAATACTAATATCTTGAGGTCTCCCCAAAAGAAGTGGAGTAGAGACAACAGAGGGAAAAATATTACTGAAGGAACTGACGGAGAGAATTATGATTATACTCTCCTGAAAGACACAACGAACGGCACATTTCAAAGGCACTGTCGGACTACTAATATTATATACACATATAGCACTCACTCATATATAATAACCACACGTTCATGAAAAACGACAAGGAAGGACTGAAAAAAAATATTCTTGTACTTAAGTCCTACTAGTCTTTTAAAGAGTGGATTTTATGTGTGTGTGTGTGTGTGTGTGTAAAGGTGTGCAGAGAAACATTTTACAGTGAGACAGAGAGTGAGAGGGAGATTCACAATCACCGGGAGAGATAAAACTCTCTGTGAGAAGAAATAAGCGTATTTTTAGCTCTAGTGTAGAGATGACGATGGAGTTTTGAAGCAGTAAAAACCCTCATGCTCACCATTACCATCATCATCATCATGATCATGATGCCGTCTCTGAAACATAGTGGCAGTACTTTGGCCCGTCCCAATACACTCTCCTCTCTCACCTATGTACGTACATAATATAGTCCCACTGGGTCTCTCATAATCATACATATATTAGAAAAGCAGGTTAAATGCTAATACTCACAAGAGAGAGAGAGAGGGAGAGAGAGAGAGAGACCAAAATGCAAGGAGAGACAGCGAAAAATACATACACAGAGAGAAAAGTGTGAGAGAGAGAGACACGAACTGAAAGACATATCCGGGAGGACATTTTCTCTAAAATTTTACTACTAATACTAAACCCAACAAACCCAACCTGTACTGTATTTCATATATTAGACAAAGTTGGATACTCACAAAGTATACAGACACAAAGTACTATCATACTAATGGATAGAATTGCACACATTATGCCTGTCAAGTCCCCTCTCGTTACACACTTGACTGTTTACCTATAAAATCCACATAGCATACTTCCCTCCACAGAGACGTACGTGTAGACTAATACATAATTACTACTTATAGGAGATCCCACAGCCTTCCCGAGAAGCTTGCTTCCTTCCTATACATACTTCAAACTCCAGCTACAAAACACAGTTCAGGATTACCATCCTCAAGTAAACATGCAAATATTTGACTTTTCTCTCTCTCTCTCTCTCTCTCTCTCAATCTTTATCCAACTTTCTTATTTTTACACGGTCTCAATTCATTCATGACATTTATCCGCTCTGATGTATTTAATTATTATTGTACAATTTCGTCTTGTCTTCCTGATTTGATTACCCCCCCACTTCACTCCTCCACCCCTTAAAACAAGGACCTTATATATAGTATCAATCCTGGGATTTTCTGCTTGGTCTCCCAACTATGTCTTATTTTGTTCCCCCCTCTGTTCTAATAATACGAGAGTGGGGAAAAAAGTCCTATTAATTAGTCTCCCTCGAAAACCCCAACTCAAAGGAGTCATTTAGAGAAGAAGCCGTAATTACTGTTTTATTACCTCAAGTCATGTATGTATGGATGTTTGTAATAATCAAATAAATTCCTTTTTTTTTCTAAGAATCGTATAAGTAAGTATTCATTTAGTAGTATCTACAGCTGGGAGGAAATCAACTCTCAGGTTAATCATATGATTATACATACAAGGAACCAATTAAATATACAAAGAGTACCAAGGAAATAAGTGTATGTATGTAGATACGGGTGTGTGTGTGTGTGTATGTTCAAAAAAAAAGAAAGTCTTCCACGGAACATGAAATTTCCCTGAAACTTGACAAGACTACAGGAAAAATATGTTGAGCATTGACAAGGTTTCCCTCCCCCCTCCTCCCCTCAGGACTGCCAGTAAAAGTATAAACATAAATAAACTTCGGGGCAGAAAAAAAAACGATAATAAACAAGAGGGAAAAAAATAGAAAGTTCCATAGGACTTTCCGGGGATATAAATCCATGCACACACAAAAGTAAGGATCTTCAATCAAACTTGTTGAAAAAAAAAATCAAGCCGACGAAGCCACAGTTTCACGTTGTTGCTCTCCGCTCTCTCTCAGTCAACCCAAAGCAACCGCCCGTTCCTCCGTTTCGTGCAGAATGGGAGGAGAGGAAAGATATGCAAATTAGATGAAGCGTGTAGTATTACTACGTCCTCCCGAAAAAAAAATACCCCGAAAAAAAATATACTTATAAAAACACTAGATAAATATATATGTATAATTATATATATATATATATACATACATACACTTATGACAAAACACACACTCCACTTTATAGAACCGATCCTACATACATCCATATACATACTATACAAATGTACACATGTATCTACATAAGTAAGCTCCTGAAAAAATTGAGACACGAGGAAAAAAATCAGCAAGAGGAAAAGGGTTAAGAGAAGTTAGAGCAACACAGATGATCTATCTGAACCTGGGCCAAGAAAACGGCTCAAGTTTAAACCATTGTTATTTCCATCAATTTTATCGTCGCTGCTTGAAAATGAGACAGTCGGAATGTCCTCTCTCCATCCAGATAACACAACCCCACACACACATACACACACACACACATACACACGTGTGTGCACTTTACACCATAACATATGCAATTATTACATATGTATCTACAGAAATAAATTTATAAGTTTATAAAACATCTACAGTCCAAGACTTGGAATAAAAAAATCTTTCATTTCCCTTCCATCCGAAACAACTCATGGATGATTCTTAAATCGTACAACAAAACGACCCATACAAGAATAATAATAATTACTAGAGAGAGACAGCGAGAGAGCGAGAGAGAGAGAGAGAGAGAGAGAGAGAGAGAGAGAGAGAGAGGACCAGATAAGAATAATTATTGAACAAACCCTCCCCATTCTAACTTCAACAATAAAATCTATTCATAAACACTCACAGACTCTGTTCATGTCCCTCTTCTCAAGCATGGAGTCTCTCCCAAGAACTATGAGCAGTACTAATGAAGTAATTAAACAGATGTACAACAACCCTCAGAGATAAAAACACACACACAACACACACAGTGAAACAACAACAACAGTGTGGCATAGAGAAAGGGATAAAAATTACCCAATAGAAATAACTTTGTAGATTAATGAGAAAGTCTGAGTCTCCCCACAACACTGTCATTGAGACAGACTCCAAATTTCACCTTCCACAAAATATTACATACAGACGTAATTACCTAGCTACAAAAAAAACACAAGAGTCCCAAACACAAGCCATGAGAAAACACGCAGATCCAATCATATTCCATAATCCCTCAACATGTCCAGAGGATATGTAAACATTTTTTCCGTGGGCAGTGCAACAGTGCTACAAAATATATTATAACTCCTTGCGGAGTTAATAATAAATATACTAAGATCCCTCATTTTATAAAATGTCCCTGTACACACTACTTGTCTGCCTTGAGCAGAGTCAGGTGCTGGGGACAATGTCTGACAGAGATGACCTTCATCAGCCGGAAGCAACCAATGAATAGCAATCTTATCCCTTACATCTAAATTAACAAGACTCCATTAAGGCTCATCCCATGAAAATAAATTAAAGGCACATGAAGATGAGCCCAATCTCTCTCCACCTCTGAATACAGTACATAGGACAATAGCCGAAAAAGAGAGAGAGAGAGGCAGAGAGAGAGAGAGAGAAAAAAAAGACAGAGAAAGTAAAACGTACTCTCACTATCCCACTATTAACTATCTCTACCTAAAAACTTCCCCATTCATTGTCCTCCCTACAAATGGTCTTTTCCGTTTGTCCCAGTACAGATATATAATAATTATTACAGTTACAGAGAAACATCCGTCCATACACCGAAGCTCCGTAGCAGTAAGTGCAGGAATGATAAAGCCGGGAAGTAGAAAAGTGGAAGACTATACATACTTCGTGGGGGAAATAAATGAGGGAATCAGAGCCAAAACAATGGTATTACACCCATTTACCAGTAAATAAAACCATCACGTTTTATAACAACGGCCTATATGGGATGAGCATATCGAGCTGTATTAATACAAGCCCCACAGATAAACCTTATCAATTCCCTTTTATTCCTTTGGTAGCTCTTCCATATCAAAAAACACATGTAAGTACTCCCAAGCAGCCAAGAGCCCATCCTCATCCCTCTCTATAATAATTACATGTATCCTCCCAACTAAAAAGGTTGTGCTCTTGGACGGATTTACATATATCTACATACATACACAAGGATGTACAGACACATTCTCTACGAGTATCCGCCTAAGGACGGAGAGTTATTCCCCCAGATTTACATACAAGGACTGAGGAAGAAGACAATATGTCAAAGTACTAGGCCTCACATATGTAGGGACAACCGTGAAAAACACAGGGACATATGCCCTCCAAACTTTCCCCATACACAGACCCAGTCCCGATTTACACAAGTATCCTAAAACGGGCAACAACATATATTTTATCCAGTGAGTCGAGCAATAGAGAATGAGAGAGAGAGAGAGAGAGAGAGAGAGAGAGAGAGAGAGAGAGGAGATCTCTTCATAGAATCTACGTCGTTCATTCCATGGTTCCCTGAATCCCTTCCATACACTTCTTCCCTTTGCTCCGTTAAATCCAAGCATGTCAACTATGTACACAGATATAATAGAAACATACATTGACACAGAATCACATACATACATACCTCGAGCTCCCCGAGAGTCACATAAGCCCAGATACATAATTACTCTTACACACAAAGGTGAATTCATGTAACATCCGTTTTAGCCAGTCTAAATAAATAGTTACATTTGTTGCATTTCTTGTTGATCTGCCTACAGGATGTATGTACATGACATAGGAGCTTCCCCGTTCCAATCCTATACAGCACAATTTTTCGTAGGAGCCCCCCCGGAATGTAATTACTTGAGTGCATATCTACATGTGTGGAGATACATATTTATATATTCATCCAGGAAAAGAGGAGTACAATGACGTCCTTTCACATCAATGACTCACCTTGTTCCTTTAATTGCCAGGCTGTCTAGGACCAAAATTCCCATTTCAGTATTATCATTAACTCAAACCGTCTTGGACAGTCCCAGGGATTCCGAGGCCTCAAATCTCCCAATAATTCCTCACGAATTACATATGTATCTAGATATATATAATTATCTATACATATCCCCGTTCAATTTAATTCCCAAAACTCAAAGGCAGGCTCACTCAAAATCCCAGAATCAGGGCACCCCCGCCCCCTCCCTCCCTCCCCAAAACTAATTACAATCGTCCCAATGTATGAAATTCAATCATTGAAAACACTCCCCCTGTTCCTACTACTGTAGAATCTGTAGGATAATTTGATTCCTGATTCTGTACACAATCCAATACTCTCATATTTTTTTTACTCTAAATATAAATAATTAGCACATTATTCCAGTCTATTTTTTTTTATCAACTATTAATTAGCACACTATGCTCCGAATCGAGGATACATTAATCCATTAGTAAATAAAACATTTTCATTTCCCTATTTTTTTTTGTTTGTTTTGTTTGCAGAAGAAGAATAATAATAATTAAGGCTTGTACTGAATTCCCCTTAGTACTGTCATCCCGGGCTGTGTATAAATGCTACAAGGAATAACAATTACTCAGAGCTATGAAAACAACAGTACGGGGATGGGGTCCAATACAAATCCCTATGTGGATCCATTGCTGGTACATAATCATAGGATCACTTACAAAAACCATGGAAGACATGGAATAAGCTAAGCTGACCCAACGCCAAGATTTTCCCCCCATGAATTTCTATTACTTCAAACAATTCTCCCAAATGTATGCTTGAATAATTATTTACTATGTCATACATATACATAGAAATGTATGTAGAAATGTATGTATATTTAAAACCAAAAAAATAAAAAAGATTCACCTCATTCCTCAAAGGGAGCGAGAGGAGAAAAATCTTGGGGGAAAAAAAATAGCAAGAGGAAGGGAGAAGGAAGGAAGGAAAAAAACTTGCTTAGAATATACATATATCTAGTAGTAATTCTTCCTGAATAATTATTGTACAAATCTCTCGGAAAAATCTAACTCTCCGACTGTTTTCAATACGCAAGGGGTAATATTGTGGTGAGTTGTGGGACATGAAAGTACAACATAAAGAGCGCTGGAGCATCGTCTCATACAAAAATCAAATACATTTTCGCACATACACACACACACACACTCACACCGAGTCACACATTTACAAAAACACATCGAGAAACATCCAAATCCACAGCGCTGTCATGTCTAGCCCTTAAGTACTTATTGTTAGCTACTGCACTCAAATGCACCGTCCCAATAAATAAATCCGTTCATACATGTATAATTACACATAAAAATTCTACATAAATGCACAACTCAAAATGGAATGAGTAGTACTGTGTACGGGGAAAAAAACTTGTGTAGTCGTAGCCAGACAATGAATGCTGAAACAGAGACAGCTACAGCTACAGCTCGAGAGAGAGAGAGAGAGAGAGACAAACAGAGAAAAAAAAATCAAATTTTTTGGCAAACTCAAACTTCATACTACAAGTCCTATCATTGGGTAGGAGAAGTACAAGGAGAGACAACCTATATAAGAAAAAAACTCAAGAGAAAAGACACATTGCATACAATTATGTAGACGGGGAATCTGTGCAATTATACATATGTATCTATCTGAAATTACGTATGTACATACATGATTCCATTACCCTCCCCGACCAACATTTATAAGTCAGTAGGGTATAGTCCCTATAAATTTATGAACAGACTCCGTACTTCTCTGCATCAGACTTGGAGGCTCTACAGATTCATACATTTAGTTAGATCTCCCTTCCTCATCTCCACACTTCCCGATCTGTATCTGTGTAGGAGACTCGAGAGATACGCATATAATTACGTCTTTATAGATATGGACACTTGCATATGGTCCCGTAATTATGTAAATACGGATCCCCTTATCAGCTCCCACTATATTTACAAAACGGAGGAGAGACCGCCCTATATGTATATCCCTCCGAAAAGATTACCATATGTACAAGTGTCAGGGAGATAGTCCACAGAGGACGTTGCAGGAGTCACTTCTCCTTCCCAATCTCATCTCCCATCACTTCCCTTTGAACCCTGTCAGAGACCCTCCGCATATCGGCCCTCCAAGGATGACATTCACAGACTAGGTGAGAGTGGAATATATTTTTTTAAATAAATAACTACGGCAATACTATTTGCATATATCCTTCTTTAAAAAAAAAATTTAAATACTAACAATATTTTGGGACTCATACCAAAAATATCAATGGTGAGGTTCCACCCCCCCCCCCTTACCCTCACCCCAAATTACAAATTAGTCATAGAAAATAGAAGGAGCGGAACAGGAAAACGTCAATATGTACATACATACATATATTACGTGAAACCTTTAATGTCCTCCTTGGAAACAAAAAAATACATACGATAGGGACATGTAAAACAAATAATACACATAGCATTATAAATCATTCCCCGAATGAAATATTGTTTCATGCCACAAGAGAAACAAAGTATGTTAATTTTTTCTTCCCCTTTCAAAAAAAAAAAAAGAAAAAAAAAACTTCTCCATGTCTTCCCAAAGCCATAGCCCTGAGAAGATGTAAAAATATTTCCCTAAATATATATATACATACATGATGATTACGTGCGTAAAGTTAAAGCCAACGACTTTCCCAAGTCAACTTGACTTCTCGCTTGTGCCACCACTCACTCGCTTAAAGCATTTACGCTCCACAGAAGAATCTTTCGGGAAAAATTGACTCTGTTTTACCGATTCTAAACGCATCCAACAGAGTTGAACAGAAAAAGAGAGAGAGAGAGAGAGAGAGAGAGAGAGAGAGAGAGAGAGAGAGCGAAACAGATAGATAGAGAAAAAAAAGGAGGGGGAGAGAGACAAATACAACAAGTTCTGTCGTTGACATTGGCAAATACAGAAAAAAGGTGACAATGTGACGTGAATGTGACACAAGTTCTCTCCGTGTACAAATTTTTTGGTTTATTTCCAACATTTTTTCCTTCCCTCTCTCTCTCTCTCTCTCTCTCTCTCCACTTCCTCTCATGTGTCTTTCCACAACTGATACATCCACTTTTTCATCACCTTCTTCCCCCCACCTTCCGATTCGGAACTAACAACAGACACCAGTTAAAGACAGAGTCTCCAAAGGGAGTCACGGAGAATATCAACAAATTTCATTTCTCCTTCCCACTTACTCCTCACTTGCAATCTTCCTTCCCGTTCTCAATGGAGGAAAAAAATTCTACATTGTCTCACTCTCTCTCTCTCTCTGTCTGTCTTTATCTCTTTCCCTTCATCCTACTTTCTCCTATATGTTCACACATACATAGGTACAAAATACTAATAGAATTCCTATTATAACCTGTATTAAATTTCAGTTTCAATTCCAAAGCATCTCACTTTACACAAAAAAAATGTACAGATCGGCATGGAAGTGAGAGTATAAAAAACGGAAATAGAATTCCGTGTTGAAATTCGTCTCGGAAGTGGGATGATAGGGAAAATCCTTTTTTTTTGTATAAATAAATCACAACTATCCTCCCCCCCTGTAAAAAATGGCAGGCGGAGAGGGATTGTGGAGGAGGAGGAGGATATAAAGGGCAAATGCTTGAGGATCCCAAAGATACAAAATATGTTCGCAGGGACAGACTAAGAGACAGGCCTCTCAGAGCTTCATACATTATAAATATACATAATCATATCTGTACGGAGGAGTCAATCAAACTTGCAATTTCAATTCGTAGTTGTCAATTGAGTAAGACGGGAAGTGGGGAAGAAAAATTGAGTGCATAGAAAGGGAAGAGTGAGGGAAAGAAAAGAGTCTATAGCTGGAGAGAGAGAGACAGTACGTAGAAAGTGAAGCTCCTCCATATCAGGATCAACCAACCAGTAAGTATCGTCACTTGTAGTAGGACTAAGTATGTACGTACATGTATGTCCCTACTGTACATACACTTCTGGTGTGATATGAATAATATCATCAAATGAACGCTTCACTTGAAAAACATGAGGAATATCTTACGAGAGCGGAAGGTCTCCTTTTATTTCAATGTCTTCATGTTTTCAGTATATGTATATGTATCTATCTATCTATATCATATCAAGGGTGGAGACGGAATACTTTGAAGCTATCTCTCCAGGCTACAATTTTATTCAATGCAAGGAGATAAGTCCGGGGTGTCTCAAGACCTTTTTTTTTTATATATGAGGTGATGATCCTTTTCCCCTTCACCTCATCAAATCATCTTGTCGACTTCATCCCATCAATTCATCCGGGATTTATATACACATCCCCACATACAGAGGAAATGTACATATAAGTCCATATCGGTACTACACATCCTCAAAAATCTTTTTACATAAATATCTCACCCAAGAGCCCATTCACTATAAAACTATGAGCCCAGTATCTTAATCCCATGGAGTAATTATCCCCTATGCATGGACAGATATGACTATAGACTCTCCCCATATAATTATATATGTAATTATATATACATCCCATGTGTGTGGAGATTACCCATGCAAATTCCCCCATCATCTCAAACCTTAATCACAGGTTTGGAAAAGAGAGTAGATAGGAGAGAGGACAAAATCCACCTTCTACTTTCAATTTATATTATGATATATTTAAATCCTATTTCATTACTCTTAGAGATTCTGTCCTATGAAGCTCATGAGACTCCATTCAAAACAAGTCCAGCTGAAGGGAATAATACGGAAATGTCCTTTAAGGAGCTGATTGTGAGAATACCGATAGAGTCATAAGTACCCGACAATAAAAGGAGTTTCCCTTGGGAGTGTACGGAGAAAGAGAGAGAGAGAGAGAGAGAGAAAAAAAAAGGAGAGATTGATCAAGATAACGTTTTTCAATACTATCAAGAAAAAATCTTGGGCTGGGAGAGGAGGTAAGGAAAGAAAAAGGAAATCCATTGCAATCAACCTTGGATAGTAGAGGAAGGTGTGTCTCGTACGGGATCCGACTTTTAAATGGCCAAAGGGACGGAGAGTAAAAAAAAAAAAATTCACGTGGAATTTCCAACAGGAAATAGACCCCTGCTTATTTCAATTCTCATCTTCCAATGTCTGCATCCAAACTATTCAATAATAAGTAAATGGAAAGGAAAGTGGAGGAGACAGGAAGCAATGGATATGTAATGGTTATAGACATTTTGTACGTATATATCTAGATATCTTGTATCTACTTTAATAACATTTCCCTTTCCCCCAGTGTTTCAACATGTACTTTCTCTCCCCGGCTTTCAATTACTTACTTCATCCTACATACACTATATCTACACAAACACACACACCCTCCCAGATGTAGGTAGACATGGGAATCGTCCATTATAAGTAGGGACGCTTAAAGGTAACATGTTTCCCTCCTGAACCGTTTGTACACATATTTATATAAAAAAAAACTAGAGATATTATGTAGATACATGTATTAAAGTAAATGTATATATAGATATGTATATACAGTAAGGACAAGAGTAAGGCTCCTCACTCCACATGGGTACAGATCCATAAAAAAAAAAGTAGACAACTATACATTAGTAGCTGGAGGGAAAAATAAGGGCGGAAAGGACTTGACTCTCCCTAAGATATCTACATCTTAAATAATAATAGCAGGAAGAAGAAGGTAGAAAATCACATCAATATTTCACATTCACAGTCACTTCCAGAAGAGAAGGCTTCTATTTCTCTTCTCCCATGTGTTCCTTAAAGACTTGTTCCTGTCTCGGGAAGCCCAAGTAGGGGGAAAAAGATGGAGAGAAATGCAGGGAAATGGACATGGTGAAGTAGTAGTAAAAGACTTTAAAAAAAAGAGTTATATACACACAAGTTAGCTCCATAAGGAACTGTCTACACTGGCTGTACATATGTTTGTACATACAGTACTGGGGGATATATACAGGATTCCTAGGAATTCCATCCGAAAAGACTACCTACTATTCGAAACTATACTGGGACTCTTCTAGGGCTGGAGTAGCCATCGTAGGGAAAAGTAATGCATCATCTTCCAACATTAACTATGTACAAATGTATGGATACACTCCCACCATACATTTCTCAATCCCTGTGTACAAACAGTCCCCATGTATACAGGCTCTGTTGCATCCTTTAAAGTACATATCTGGTTCAAAAAAAAAAAAAGAAAAAAAGAAATCCCAAATGCGTTTCATTGATCCAACATACAACATCATATGTAGATACATGTATGAGCTGAGAGGGGGAGAGAGAGAGAGAGGGAGAGAGAGACAGAGAGAGTGAAAAAGGAAGCAATCCAATTCGGGTAAAATACGAAAAAATAAAATCGCTGGAAATTTATTCCAAAATGTATCCCACATATTCCATTTTTCAATATTTCATTTCTCTACCACCCGCAAAAATGTAGTTTCATCTATACATGAACCAGAAGTTCCTATATATTTATACGAGATGTAACCCGCCCTGGGAATGTATACCGTCGGCAGCCTTAAACACACCAGCTTTTACTCTCCACTTCCTTTTACTTTTAACATCTTTTAAGACCTGGGTATGGCAGAGATAGCGATGGAGGTCACTGTGATACAAGTGAATCACATTTCACATGTTCCGCTGCATTTATTTATGGATAAAAACTGACAAATAAGATAGAGGGAAGGGAGAAAAGAGAAAGGCAGCGAGAGAGAAAGAGAGAGAGAGAGAGAGAGGGGGGGGGGAAATTCTACGACACAGAGAGTGAAACACCATAAGCGTACACCACTAATACAGAAAGAGCTTTTCCCGGTCAAAAATTCGAACACTCTCCATCTCAGAGCCAGGACAGGATCTGCTAAGTTACTGATGGAGTCAAAATTTACAATTTTTTACAATTTCCAAAGGGAAAATTGATTTTTCTCTTGTGTTCTATCTCGGGAGGAGTAAAATTCCCTATTTTCACACGCAACGGAAAATCAAATTCAGGAGGAGAGAGGTATACAGACACACACACACACACATACACACTCACTCACACACATGCACACACATAGATACAGATGAAGGGAAAAAGGAACCGTTGGAAAGGCTGGTAAGAAGGGTTGATGTGAGGGTCGGAGCGGAAACTAGGATGTTTTATGTTACTAAGTAAGTAAAAAGAGTAAAAGTGTGAGGGAAAATGCGAGAGTGAAAACATTTAGGATGCAAATTTACATGATCCATTTACACTGAATAGAAATAACAGGAGAGATTTCTCGATATAATAAAACATATCAAACTCCTTTCTCCCAAACAGGGTCTCTGTCGGTGAGTGAGTGAGAGAGAGAGAGAGGGAGAGAGAGAGTAAGAGAGAAAAATCTACAGTGAGTAAAACATTTCGAGGTCTAGTAATAGCAGCAGTAGCAGCAGTAGTAGTAGTAGTAGTGCCGTATTTAAATGGAAAAACATATGATGTGAGTAAAATTCTATGGAGAGAGAAAGTGCGAGAGGGAAATAGATAGATAGAGATGAAAACCCTAGGAACGAGAAATAGAGAGAAGAGAGAGAGAGAGAGAGAGAAACGAAGATAACGTTGAAAAGGATAGGGAAAAGCTTCACAGCTTATGTTTTCCACCCCAACAACTTTGAATAGAGTTGAGGCATAGAGGCCTAAAGAGAGAGAGAGAGGGAGAGAGAGAGAGAGAAAGAGAGAGGGAGAAAGTGTGTCTATGAGTTAGAAAAGTAGGAGAGACAGAGAGAGGGAGAAAATAAGAGAAACCTTTCTGCCCTACTGGACTATAAATCCTTACAAATAGATACATACAAAAGACCCTGAACCTGTACGCAAGTAATAAGCACCGATGTTGGCCTCTTATCTCTTCACTTGCTCCAAACATCCCGTCTGTCAGCATTTTTCTCCCCTAATAGCAATCAGTTTCAATTCCCTTTCTTACTTATTAGTACGAGCTACTTATAGTTAGCTTTCTCCTCACATATATAGATAGAGGAATGCTCTCTCCCATACAGACAACCCATAAGCAGTAAAGATTACGGGGATCAGTAAAAAAAACATAAACCTTCCCCTCACTACATAATTAGATACAAGTATCTATCTAATCATTGGAGGCCCAGCCATGTCAACAAGTCCCAATGCTCGGAGCAATTCTCCCTCCCGATAAACACATAATTATACATACTTTGCAGAGATCAACACTACAAAAATAGAAATAAACGTCCGCTCATCGAATATCTTACATAGTGTCTCTAATTTATTACATTGGATAGCTCCCACACGAATGCTCCACATAATATCCACAATACAAATTATTGTGTACTCGGACCCAATTCACACACAGTACATCCAACAATTTACAAAATTACACGTTCCTGCCCAAATTATCAACACACAATATAATACGACAGTTATAGGCTCTAGGCAATATTTCCTCCCCCTACACTTGAAGAAGACGAGGGCCCAGCACTCTGGGAGAAAGTTGAGAGAAAGAGCGCTATATATACCTATACAAATAGGTAGATATAATTATATATACTTATATGAGAACAAGCGGGGTAATCTGACTTTCAAATTTATTTGTGAATAAATAGAAAACAAAGACTCAGTTGTTATTCCTTCTGGAGCCCGTGATAAACAAGAACAATGGTTGAGGCCAGTGATTAAAATGAGGGATTATATAACTATATATACATATCTACGTACAAGGAATGCTAAAGCAATTGTAAGCAATGCTGGAGAGATAGAGACAGAGTCTCAAAACTAGTCCAAGGGCAGAGGAACAGGAGCAGATGTTACTCCTGTTGTGGAAGTATTATATAGTCTAGGTGGAGTTTGTCCAGGAAGATTTAAAATCTAACTAACTGCTCTCTCCTAGTCCGCCATAACCTCCACACACATACACACGCACACACACAAACTCCAACTAGTGAGATAGATACTAAAAGTAATGAATAAAAGAGATGAAATCCTCTTTCCCTCCCCTATCTCTCCAGATCAGGTATTATTCCAGCTCCTGAATACACCATGCATTTCCAATTCCATTATCATTTAAATTTTCAAAACGACATACAATTTACATAGCATTCATTATTCCATATGCTCATCTTCCGGAGAGAGAGAGAGAGAGAGAGGGAGAGAGAGAGAAACAAAATCAGAGAACAATGCTCATATATAGATACATGCACCACTGGATGTCAACTCTCGAGCCTTGCCTTCTACATTTATCCGTCTCTTTAAATGTCTACCATAGCTGCGCATACAATAGCTATATGTATATGTACATATCTAACCATGTACACAATCCCTATACACATCATTCACCTCAGCACTATTGGGGAGAGAAGCCTCTGTGCTAAATCATTTGTGCATATGCTACACGTACGGAGAAGGTAGTGGAGGGGGGGGGGAACATAGGAAAAGTATCCAAATCCCAAGCCTCCTTTCAACCTCCCCGATTTCTTTGTCCCACTCCACTGTACAGTCCCAGGGCAGACAATAGAAGAAATAATAGTAATCCTCCCTCCCAAAATTAAAAATTTATATTCATTATCACACTCTTTCAGTATTAAATCTCCTGACTTGAGCTCGGGCTCAAATCCTTAGGTTCTTCTGTACCATTATATATACATAATTATATATATATATATATTTGCACTCATAGGCTCTTCCGTACACATACACCTGAGCATTGACTTACAATCGAGTACATAATTATATCAATGTAGATAGATATCCCAGGGAAAAGAATTGATGCCACGGAAATGGATGCAATGGTGAAAATGCGATGCGATGGCCTATGCTCATATATGTATGTACGTAGTATTTAAAATGATGTAGATACTTCTATACACACACACACACATAAAAAAAACAAATAGAAACTACTGACCTGTCCTTGATTATTCTGGAGAAGTGCAATAGGTCCATCCGACCCTTCCCATTTGGTAGCGATCCGAATCGTCTCTACTGTCTTCTCTTGTACGGATTTCGTATCGTCAAGGAGTGTCAACTCATAAAATTCTTGGATATCTGTTTAAAAAAATAAAATAAACAAATGTTACAAAATTATAATTTAATTCCCACTTGAACCTTCAAAAAATTGCTTATAAGGGGGATTTTCAAAAAAGGAATTTTCATATTTACAGTATAATTTCAGCATTATACATTAATTATTATCTATATCTATGCATTTATATAAACTTATAATTATAATAATTATTATTCGATCCCAACACCACAAGTGACTATTCCAGAGAGGTATAAAGGATGGTTGAGGTACAGAGATGTGAGGTAGAGAGAGAGTGGGAATTCCTCCAACGAGCCAATTCATGAGAAACTTCAAAAAGTTGTAATCAGTTCAAAGACGTGTGTTCCCTCAAAAACTCTTACACTCTTCTCCTACACTCTTCAGCCTTCCATCCAATTTCTTTCATAGAAATTCCCAATCACACTCCCTCTCAGTCAGTTTCACATCTAATGTATGGAACCTGACACACAATCCCGCCGTATGTACTGTAGTAGTAGTAGTAGTAGCGTCTTTCCTTCTCAAGTGCATGCAAACGTGCATGTCATAATTAGAACCGCATGCAGACTTTCCCACATTGTGAGGGAATCAAATTATATCTATATGTAGGTTTTATCCATATAAGAGTTCGGGGCTCACGTAAATACTGCAACTACATGCATGTGAGTGCCATTTCAGAATTTTAAACCCCGCATAGATGAAAGTAGGAGCGGGGAGTGTGGTCAAGACCATATCCGAACTGATTCTGAGAGTGCTAACGACTTTCATGAACTTGTTCCTTTATTCAAGCAAGAATAAATTACTTTGGTTACACCGCCACCCCCTCCCTCTCCCTACTCTCACACACACATACACACACAGGTCCATTATTCCTGACTCCTCCAATAAAAATAAAGTCCTCATGAGAGAGAGGGAGGGGGAACCTGAGATTTTTAAAACCTGTCAATGGAATCTCAAAAAGTTAGGGAAGTATACTAAGCTCAATGGAAGCTATATAGACACATACAGTACATCAAAGTATCTAATCTGGAAGCATCTCTTTAAAAAAGAAAAATAAACTTTTACAACAATAGTCTTATCTTTTTTTAAAAAAAAAAAACTTAACTTAGAGCAGAGAGGACAGAGCCTGAATGAGAAGCAGCTCTACACTTAGTTTCAATGGAGGAGAGAGTCCCAGAGACAAAAAAAAATAGGAAAGTAAGAGAGACAGGCTAAAGGAAGAGAAAAGACTTAAAAAAAACTGACACTAATCTAATTCCCCCCAAGAACTTTGAGGGAGAGTTCCGAAACTGAAATAAAAATTCTCTCCTGCCATGAACAGTAATTACTCCTGAAATTCGAAACTTCCCTTACAGCATATGACTACTAAACTCTGAGTCGGATGCACCCCCATTAATAAATAGGGTATATATTGTCAAGATGCTCCGCATACAAATTTATATCCTACTTACAAGTTATTGTCCTTCTGCCAACGGGAACAATAATCATTATTATTTCCAAGAAGATGAAGAAGAACAGTACGACGAACAATAAGAAGAAGAAGAAGAAGAAAAAAAAAACACATGCTATAGATACAAAAAATAAAACCCATACAAGTGCCTATAGCTCCCATCAATCTCATTGAAGGAATTAAATGTATAGAGCCCCAAACCGCATATGTAATTTTTTTTTTAGCTCTAGTGAAGTAGTCTATGTCCATAATTTTGATTTGGTATTCTTATGTCCTAAGATTTTCGAGAGATTTTTCCTTTGGAATAAGAAGGGATGACAGTCGGACGGGAGAGAGAGGACAGGAAGCCCAAGGAAAGCGATCAAGGAAGTAGTAGAAATTCTATTTTATTTGAAATGGCAGTCGAGGACAGCGAGAGGGAAAAAGGGAGGGAAAAAAGAATGAATTGGAAACAGAGAAGCTTTCAGGTTCTCCTTTTCCTCCTTCGAGAAAAAAAAACAGAGAGAAAGAGAGAAGTAAAGACGAGAGACATGGGAATTCTACCGGGACAATCGCAAGGTAATTCATGGGCATAGTCAGGCTCGCGTACTTGTTTAAGCCTAAGTCATACCTCTTTTTTTACAGAGAGAGAGAGAGAGAGAGAGAGAAAGAGAGAGAGAGAGAGAAAATAGAGGCTCGACTTTTTCCCCTTCTTTCCTTCCCCTGTATAAAGTTCCATAAGAGCATGTAGATATTCCTATTTGCTATTATTCTCATTCCAGATCGTTTTCTCAAACTATTATTTCTCAATTCTTTCCCCTCCCCCCCCCAAACTCAGCTTCATACCTCCTCCTCTTCCTTCAACAACGTAAGGTTTTTCCAGAGCACTGGATCCACTGTACATGTATACATACATTATCAACTGACAAAATAATAAAGTCTAAAATCCGCCTGGAGATATTCACATACCTGAGTGAATATATCCTCATAGGTACATATACATAATTATATGTATCCTATGTAAGCAAATGTTCCTCCTGTTCCGGGAAACCTTAAGTCCTGTCCTAAACTCCAGCTTTTGGAATTTTCAAAAGGAAAAGAAGTCTCTACAGATTTTCTCCTCAAACTGCCAAACCCTCAATGTATGCCCATTTCTAAAACTCCACACAAGGATCTCCATAGATGTTCCACACAATTACAATACATAACATATAATATATATATTATCATAGTAGCCCTGTAGATACATACACCAGAGTGTACACAATTCCACCGTACATTTTAAAACAGAGGATCTTCCCTCCTAAAGTAATAGTAGACACTGAGAATTGGGAGCTCTTGGGAAGTGGAAGTAAGCATTTATTTTCTACAAGCTATGGAATGGGTACAAGCCCCATAGCTCCCCTGCTCCTCTGTAACACTCTATTATTCCCAAAACCCTGACTCGTTCCAAGGGAACATATTATTAGAATAAAGTGAGGAAAAAATAGCATCTGTTCAACATGAACGAGATTCCGAAAGAAGAATAAACAGAGAGGAAGCAGCCGTCGGCCATGGTGAAAACGCATATATAATCAAAATAGCAAATTTCAATGCACTTCCTCCCACCAGGCATAAGCCATATGACTCTCTCCAACCAAGACTTTCTTCTCACACAGTCCCCTTACTTATATACTGTAGATATCTACATAGATAGATACATGTAGTAGCTCCTGTATACTTTACAGCATAAAGTACACAAATAGGTACACACACACATACATACATTACACATAGATACATATCTATAGATACATAAAAGCTAAACAAACCCTCTGCTTCGAAATTATTCAAAAAGTGAACCTCCTTACATCCCATTAACTCCATCGAAAAAACACTATACACTCCCTCGACCAGAGATCCCACGACCTATAAAAATCCCTTGATGGGCTACCTCCTCCAATAGACTATACCCATGGGTAGTGCATATGGATACAACTATAGATAGAAGGTAATCAGAGAGTGCTACAGCTCTCGTTATAAGAAACCACCTTACAACCCTCCCTCCCCATACATGCACTCGCATTCTCCAAGAAAAATATACTTTGGCCTGCTCTCGTTAACCTCCACATTAATTTTTGCATCCCAGGGACTCCCTAAACTTTGGTGGAACATACTAGAGAGATATTCCTCCATAATATGGAATGGAGAACAGAGGAACTACGTATACTTATAGGGGATTGCACACATCAAATGTCATTTAACTACTTCTCAGAAAGTAGGAAGAAAACAACTGCCCTAGAAAAACTTCCCACATAAATTCCATCCATGCACACAGAGAGAAAAAAGATAGCGAGAGAGAGAGAGAGAGAGAGAGAGACAAACACACACACACAAACATACACATACACATGCAAAAGTGCAGAAATGTAGATATCCACAGACAGACACACACAACACGAACCTCAAAGTGCCTACAGACTAAGCCCGAGTCTCAGGGTCAGTTCCTGGCGCCCTACAAAAATTGAAGCTCAATTAAATGATGCAAGCTATTGGGAGAATAGGTCAAAGTCCTGACTATCTATAGATAAAGTAATCTTCTCCATCTCTCCCCCCCCCCTCCACAAATGAAGCTAATACTCCATGGATTCTAATCTCCCATGGAAGGAGCAGGACTTGAAAGAAAATCGAGTATATCTTCAAAAAATAATTTCTTTTTTTTTCTCCAGCAAAGAAAAAAAGAGAGGATTGTATAATCCAACCCTAGGGAAAAAAACCGTCATCAATATCTCCGCCGGAGTCTCATCTCCTCAAAGTAGACTTAATACTTTCTAGGGAAAATTCTCATAATAATAATAGTAATAATAAAGTCCTACCATAAAACCAATCTATAAACTTTCGTCAATTTCCTCCTCAATTTTATCCCTTCTTCAACTAATATATACGTAGAAATCCATTGATATCCATCTGCATGACTATAAGACTTTATGGGGAGGGGAGAATATAATATATAGGTATAGATATAAATAAATAGAAGGATAGGGATAGCCTCTCGGGTCGTCTTCATCCACCCCATGGGGTCTATCTGGTACACTGTAAATCTTGTAGATTCCCGAATATTATCAATATATCCTTCCATCTCTTTATTTTATCTCTCCCAGAATCAAAAAAAAAAATTACTGGGGGGATCCAAATATCCAGTCAATTTTTTCAAATCATTGATTAAATCCAAGGCTATTCTTTGACTCTGTATGAGGGGACATTCTCAATAATGACTCCTATATGTCATTGTATCATATCTCAAAAAAAAAAAAAAGATCATTAATAAAAATCACCTGACTTATTTCAAAAATGAGATTATCAACTTGTTTAAAATTTAGAGGGACTCAGCCTTTTAGGGCTACTGATACTACTACTACTACTCAATTTGTATTGTGTGTCTTCACTGGGAATAAAATGGTCTAGTCTTAGGATGCGGACGTGACCCATAAGGATATTATTACATTGACTTTCTCTCATCCCTCCCTTACAAAAGGTAGATGGATCAAGACTATATTAATTATTCAATACTAAAAGTATGGGGGTTTCTCACTCCTACACTCAATCCACGGTTAGCCATGTAGTATCTAGACTAAAGATTATATATGTATCTATAGGTAATATAACTTAATCCTGAATAATTGGTTTCAAATCGGATTTTATGAAGGGAATCAGGCTCTCGGAATTGTACACACACACACATACACACACACACACACACATACATACAGACACATACACATACAGACACGCACACACAAACCTGGAAGTGGCCCTCTACAATATCTACTACAGAGATGCGCAATTATATAAAGTGTGTGCTCAGTCTTTTGCCCATCCTCCTAGTTCCTCTTCCTGTGTATCAACTCATATTATTTAGGTAATAAATACCCCTCTCATCATCATCCTCATGCAGGGCGTAGTAGTAGATCCATTAATGAGAAAATCAATCCTCGTCAAAGTCCAATTCCAAGGCATGCCCATCAGTTTGTAGCTTGGTGTATTTAGAGCCTCCACCCCATCCTCAAACTCCTACTACTAAGACTTCGGGAATCCTTCCTCACACACAAAATACACTTCCAGGGATAAACAATCCGAATCGTTTCAGGAGTAGCTACTAGAGAGATGAGAGATGCGAGAGAGAGAGAGAGAGAGAGAGACAGGACTAGAGAGAGAGAGACAGAGCTAGAAAGAGAGAAAGTCAGAGAAAGTAGAGGAAAGCGAAGAAGTAGAAAATCAAGCGTAAACTCCCTTGTACGTGCTAATAAACGAGAGAGGAATCACAAGGAAAATCCTAATAATAAATATTGCTGTTACGTATATACGTACACAGTTTTGGATGTCACTTCTTCCCTTGACGTCGTCAATGCCTCATAATACCCGCCCAGGATTGCACCATCCGAGTTCCCACTCCTGTCAGTACAATTCCATTGATCAGCCTACAAAACCCCTAGTCACTCCATAGGAGGATGCATATGCACTAGTTTTTTTTCTCTCTTACCTACGGAGTTGCTCTACAAACATCCTTTGAGAATAATGATCCCAGTCCTAATACATAGGAAATAAAGAGATATCCGAGAGCATGGAAGGGACTGCAAAACCAAGGACTCACTTTCCCCAAGACAAAAATAAAAGAGGACGGGCGGATGGATATATGCCTTCAGTTCGGAACATGACAAACAACACAAATATAGTAGTGTGGTCCTTCATATATGAACTGCTACTGGAACTACCACAGGTACAAAATGAAGATACTTGTTATGTATCTACATAAGTACATGGTGTATCTACATATGTATGTACGTGTGTGTGTGTGTGTGTGTGTGTGTTGGTTCTTGTAGAAATTACAGGGGGATGGGAGAAGAAAAGAACCGATTTCGATTTGGTGGGAATAATACTATTGAACAAGGAGAAGAGGAGGAAGAGGAGGAAGAAGAAGAAGACGAAGAAGAAAAAGAAGAAGAAGACAAACTCTAATACACTCGGATCTCTCCAGAGTCCTCGTCTTCCTTTTAAAAGGAGAGGGAACAACAGAAAACCGAATAGCAAAAACCCACGGATTCCAACTTAACGCTGTATTTTCATACAGGTTTCCAAAATAATGGAGAAAACTCTTAATTCCCCGGACACTGAACTCTCCTACCATTTCCATATTCCTTTCTTCAGGAGCTCCCGCCTACCGGTTAGTCCCTATGTATATCTGTAATTATTATACCCAGCATACACATTGAGGGAAATTCCCTCAATAGCCTCACAGTAGGATGTCCTGTGAGACGAGACGTACATACATACATACATACATATGTACAATGGCTATGGGGTGTATTGTGAGAACCACCTGGCAAAATCAAAATTAGAATTCACTGCATTGTGATAAGTGAATGAATGGTGCTGGGTAAACTTAAGTCCATGTATTTACTGGATTACATTCAAAACACATTGAATTATATATGGATATATATCTATCTATCTATAGTCATCCCCTCAAGTGTAAAAAAAATCTCCCCACAAATACATCCTTATATCTAGAGTCTCCTAAATCCTGAATTACAATCACTGAGACGAGGGAGGAGTGCTGAGGAGACGGAGGAGAGGGGGGGGGGAGAGAAAGTCAATGGAAGTCGGATAAAGTACGTGCTATGGAGATGCAGACAGGGAAAAGAAAAAAATGCAAGGAATGGATTGAAGTTGAGCATTAAACTCAACTTAATATTCCATTGAAAGGAACCTAAGGGAAAGGAATAGCAAATGATTACAAGTACATGAAGACGAAGAAGAAGACAAGGTCCTAAGCTAAACACACCCACTTGTAAATAAACCAGTCTCACGCAAATGCTCCTACCGTCCGTTCACTTTCACTTACTTTCTCCTAAAATAATTCCCTATACTTCCGCCAAACTCCTCCAGCAAGGTAAATACACGGAGTAAAAAAAAAACTTTCTCCATGTGTGCATGTAAGAACTGACGCTCCTAACAAACTACGGAGAAAAAAAAACAAGGTATTCCCTCGAGAGCGTGTTGCTCACCAAGTGAAAAAATGAGAAACCGAAGGAGGGGCGAGAGGAGCTCGTAGAAAAAAAAATACACATAAGATAGCCACACATTCACAGGCATTTGGAGAAGAGTTGGGGGAGAAAAAAAAACTCCGTCATCAATATCCTCATGAACTGCACAATGTCATCTTGTTTTCAATTATTTGTTCCCAGGGAGAAAAAAGAGAGAGAAAAAGAAAGAGTGAGAGAGAGAGAGAAGGGAAGAAGTAGAAAAAGAAGAGAGGAGAGAAAACACACATGAGCATGTACACACAAATACACACATGAACCTTAGAGAATGTGGCAATCCCAATGCACTCACAGTAAATGTTTCTGTGGAAAAAAAAAATACATTCCCCTTTGTTTCATCACTGGACCTATTCGTGCAAGTGAATATCGTGTGCAGGAAGATTGAGGAAACTTGCCAAGAAATAAAATCAGGTCGTCAAAAAATACCAACAGTGCACTTATCTACATAGGTACCGACACGCATGTCGGGTTCCTGTTATATCTGTATATACTTATATTAGATATAATTATATACCTGAGCATATATCCTCCTCCCTGTACAAACAATAAGAGAGTACAGAGTCCTACAACAAAACAGTCCTCCCAAGTAGTAAGGAAATTATTACATAGTCCCTTCCTCATGAACTTACTTCCCCCCCAAAAAAAAAGTGATTTCACTACAAAAGAAAACAAACACTAAACTCCATGCATGCTCAACTACTTGGAAAATTCAAAACAAATTTTCTCCAAGCGTTACAAATATGATTACACAATTTCCTATGCATACTTACCCAAATATATTCCCAGTTCTGGGGAGAGTAAACAATGCTAAAAGGGAAATACCCTAATACCGTCGACAGCTGAATGGAGGAGTGTCGAGTCAGACCTCCTCTATATAGATACCTCCTCCAACCATATTTGTTCCATACAGTTAGCAATTAATTGGGGAACTCATGGAATTAGTGTCTACTCTGGAAATTTAATTTTTTCCTTACTCCGTCTCCACTCGGAGGAGTTCAGGAGTAAGTTGTAACTTGGGAGAGACTAATATCTCCTCCGTCAGACGTATACCAGGATCTCATGTGTGATAATGAGGGAGTACAGACATATACACGTACACAGGAAATTAAGGGACGGAAGAGGAAACAATATCACACACATATGTAGTTCCTTAACCAAAACAACCATCATCCTAATATACAAGGTACGGACACATCAAATTCCAGGGGTGAAAGGGACGGTGTGCTGGAGGTAGAGGGAGAGAGAGAGAGAGAGAGAGAGAAAGTGAGAGAGAGAGGGGGGAAAGAGAGAGAGAGAGAAAGTGAGAGAGAGAGAGGGGGAAAGAGAGGGAGAGACAGAGAGAAAGATCCTAAGTGAAAGTCAACTGAGACAGAGGATCTGTCCCAGAACGAAAATGAATGTAAGGCTGAAGGAAAGTCTAGAGGGAAGGATCTATATGTTTATACATAGAGTAATAGAAAAGACCAAACGATTTCCCCATGCAACTCACGTCCACTTGAACAAGAGTACTCCTTCTCAGAACTCAGCTCAACAAATTTGGAAAAAGTAAGAACTCCACACAAATGCACGTGCAGACAATCCTACGGTCCCCCAACAATAGAAACAGTCTATGTCCTTTCCCCTGCATCCCCACACACACACACACACACACACATACAACCCCTTCCACGAGAATGTACTTGGGCGGAACATAAATGTAAACATTGTAAGTGGCTAGTCAAAAGCCGGTACTTCATACATAGAGATAGAGATAGAGAGAGAGAGAGACTATTTTGCCCCTACATCTATTTACATATTTACCTCCTTATATCCAAGTCAAGGGCTCCCAAAAGCAAGTAACTGGAGAATGAGCACATACCCCCACCACACGATATTACCTCACATTCCACACAATCCAAAGAATGTAAACGAGGAGGCAAAGTAGGCGAGAGAGAGAGAGTGAGACAAGTTGCGAGAAATATCTTCTGACTTTATATTTTACAGCTAAACCGGCTCCAGTATCCGGTTCCGGTGGTTTTCCTCTCCTCTCCTAGTACTCCTGCCTCTCTCCTCTTACTCCAACTCTCTCTCTCTCTCTCTCTCTCTCTCTCTCTCTCTCTCTCTCTCTCTCTCACAGCCGCAAGCACTTATACACACCTATCTGAGCGGAGGTTGCAGGGGTAGGTGGCTATAATTATGCAGCTATAGCCAGATATATCTACATATGTAGCTATGTAATTACATATGTAGGCTGACGTACCCGCATCCAGCATAAACATCAACGAAATATCCTCTAGCCCTTCGGGAGTCGCATTACCCATACTCATGGTTCTCAGAGGGCAAGAGAAACACCCACATTTTCTCATAACATCTACATCCCTATATATGTATTACTATATATAGTGTACATTGTGTGGGAGCACATTGAGCGATCATAGGGAGAGCAAAGGGGCAAAACGGCCTCAGGTCCTCGGACTTCCTTTCATTTCAAAGTATACATAACACCGGAGGAAGGAGGATCACTTATAGGTAGAATTCCAAAGGTCAGAAATGGTAAACGGAAGTATGGTTACCCATTGCCATTACAGCCGACAACCTTCTTATCATTATTCAATTATTCGGAGTTCAAACGTCGGACAAATTGTCCGACTCCCTTGAAAATTCAAATTCTTATTTCTACTGTAGTTTCAAGCAGCAGAGATTTTCAGCAACAATAGGTTAAATTCCTAATTTTTAATGCAAATTTTACTCTTCCATCAAAAATTAAGAGTGGTGTGGAATTCTGGGCGGGTTTTGTTTGGAGAAGTTAGTTGTTCCCTTTTCCTGTAATAATTGTACATACAAAAACCTGTGATTGTGAGTCCTGTTGGCAGAAGGGCGTTTTGGATCCCTACTCTCCCCACAGTGTGGAAATATCAAGAGTGAGGCTAAGCCTTGAGAACCTCCAATCCTTGGAACTTATCCCTTTTACCCACATCCATTAATGCAATCCACCAGATTGGTGAGCTTATTTACATAAACACTGCTCCTTCTACTTCTTCCATCATTTTTCTTTTCCCTAGTCTTTACATTGCCACTCTCTCTCTCTCTCTCTCTCACTCTCCTAGTCCCTGCTGATATTCAACAACTCACACCAGCTTTCACCCCGAAAAAAGGAAGAAGGGGAAAAAAAGGCTGGGAACGCATTTTTTCGGGGAAGTGTGGTGAAAGCATATAAAACAACTTTGGAAAAGTATCTTGGAGATTGACAAGGGAAAGTCAAAAAGTTAAATCCTTCTGACAAAAAAGAAAGTATGAGTGTGCTTGGAGTATGACAAAAAGAAAAACTTTGTTGTTTGCATGTTGTCCTATTTTTATATTTTTCTTTTCAAGGTAAGCAAAAGAGTAACGATTTTCTTTAGCGGATTTCCTAATGTCATCATCAGCATTTGCGGATTTAAAGAAGGCGGGGCAAACCAAAAGTAGAGAATGCGATTGAGAAAGCAGTGACTCAAGGGAGAGAGGGAGAGCGAGAGAGAGAGAGAGAGAGAGAGAGAGAGAGAGAGCTATGGGAGGAAAGGAGCAAAGAGGAAATATTATTTTCATATAACTCCCTCCCTCCTGACATCCCCGGATTAAGTTTTTGAAATGCTATGGCAATGTCATTCAATAATATTGATTCTACATAAAGAAATCCGCCAAACATTCTTCCTTACACTAACCCTTGGCTAATAGATACGTCCACGAAAGAAAATGGGTCAAGAACCCCCGACAAGAATTCTGTCCAATATCCCTCAAAATACCTTTTCCCCCTTCCTCATGTATGTATATACATAGGACTTTCTCCTAGAGAGAGAAGGGGGGGGGAAGAAAGGGGGAAAGCGTAAAAAGCAATTGGGAAGAGAGAGAGAGAGAGAGAAAAAAAAGGAGAAGAGCAGGGCGAAGAAAGGGAGAAGATACAAATCAAGGGGGAAACAACAGTCCACCGCATACACTCTCCAGTGACTCAATAAGGAATAGAGTAATAAGAATGGATGTGATTTCCTGTCAAATAAATTCATTCCGTATCTTCCCATCCATATATAGTCAACTCATCTCTGTATATTTATAAGTATCTATATCACCAGCCCCCACCAATTTCCCTCTCAGTTTTGCTCCCTCCCAGGGAAAATTCTGGGGAAAGTCGGGGAAAGTCAATGCAGAAAAGCTCCATCCAATTACAATTAGTGTCCTCGTCGTTCAGCATACACCTTGAGTCCCTCCCTTGTAGGCACTTGTCTACATACATATGTACCTATAGGGAGGGAAGAGGACGATCCTAATTTGTGTCCTAAGGAATTAGCCTCATTTCAAGGGACTTATTTCCCAACACCCCACCATTACTTGCATACAGAGGATATATCACATTTCCAAAACTTATTTGAATGCTAAAAACCCAAATTTAATTCCTCGACAGAGTATAAATACCTGCATATAAAATTATATAATTATACATAGATATAGAGACCCTTGCTATGTCCATTAATAATAAGGCACTCAAAATTCAAAGATACCCAAATATTGACATCGACGCCCGAGAGGGGCTTATGATCTAATTGTAACGGATTTACAGAATAATGTACGAATGGAATTTTCAAAATTCACAATTCTGTCCAACCTGGTCCCCGTCTGGAAGATGAGATTTTCGGAGGAGGCAGGGCAGGATAGAAAGGTTGACTGTAACACACACTTTGACTACAAGAAGAAGCCCCATGAGCATCGAAGGACGTAATAACTCTTGGACTCCCACAAACCATCCGCCTACTAGTTCTTTGTAAGCTAAAATTATTAGAGCCCATGGATGGCGGTCCATAAAAACTTTCACATTCACAACAGTTTGGGTCATAAAATTCGGACGGTACGGAATGTCTCTGGAGATTTGAAGAGGAGGATAAGGGGCATGGGGCAGAGTTCCGTAAGATTCCTGTATGATGATGCTGGGAGGAGCCTTGACTTGACATAATTCCTTGACTCCCGGAGCACATCCCAGGTGGGGGGATCTGATTCGAGGACAAACACATCCCTCCTTGTTGTCCCTGGTGGTTCGGGGGTAGCATCCCCCCTCCTTGTCCCTGATTGGAGGGTAACAACATCCCTCCTTGCATCTGTCCCGGGGGTAGCATCTTCCCTTGCATCGTCCCCGAGGGGAGCATCCCCCCTTGCATCGGACCCGAGGGTAACATCCCCCCCTGCATCGGACCCGAGCACATAACCACCCCGGGCTCCATGGAGGAGGGCGGACCCCCCATGGAATTCCCGCAACACCCATGCACTTGACAGCAAGGAGGGGGCTGGGGGCACAAGCACATGAGCTCATTATCATACGCACAGCAGGAGGGCTCCGTGCAGTAGAAGGAGTTGGAGGGGGGGATTGTGCAGCTAAGGTGCTGGGGGGTTGGGCCAGAAGAAGAGTAGTCTTGAGAGTACATGGGGGGCTTCCGGGAGGAGGGGGGAGGGGGTGGGGGTGGCAAAGGGATACTACTCCCAGGCCGTCCATACTCCGACCCATCCAAACTATCCACATCGATGCCCAGCAGGTCCCCCTCACTCTGTCCCCTCTGGGTCTTCCAATTCGAGATCCTCTTCCGACACCCACTCGACTTTCTCTCCAAACTCCGATTATTAATAGGCTTACTGGAACTACTACCAGTCCCTTCAGTGCTTTTATTTGCATTGGCAAGGACGAGATCACACATGACGGAGTCGGGGTGGGAGATGGACACGTCGTGCTCATCGTGACTCTGACAGGAACTTCCGGAACCTCGGGAGCAGGCGCAGTGACATGAGATCTGATGTTGGGAAAGGCACGTATTCCCTGTGGAACTTGAGCCATCCTTCCCCCCACGCTTACTACTACTACCACAACCCTGCTCTTCCGGCTCGTCAGTGTCTTTCTGCTTTTGGGAGGGCTGCTGCTGATGCTTGTGGTGATGGTGATGATGATGCGGCCGATTACACTCCTTGTCGGTATGATATTTATGCAAGCACTAATAACAATTTTTTTTTCGTAAGCCCCGGCCATATGGTTTTCTCCTCCGCCCCATCATAATAATACTCATTCAACAGCTACTCAATTTATTTAATACATTCCCAGTACGAGCTTGTCATCGATTGGACACTATTCACAAGTCAGGTTCTATGTTCACCTCCAACTCACTCAGTAGATATCCCTACTTGCATGTAGATACATACATATATCTATCATCTCTTATACCCCAGTCTACGCCTTTGAGTACTTCCCTATATCCATCCCTGGATCCTCATTTATAAAGAATAGGATGAGGGGGAGGGGGGGGTCAATTATACTCCCTCACCACTACACAGCCCCTTTCACAGCCAGCACAGTAGTAGCCTGCATACAAACTAAAAGGAAAAAGAATGCTAAAACAATCCTGAGGTAGGGAACTTTAAAACTGGAGCTTTTTCCTCAGTCCAAAGAGTCCAATAAGTAAGGAAGTCCAATTACAAATCCACGTGGAACTATGGGACAGAGTCTGAGAGAACAACAGTTTCCCCTTCCCCTCTAATACACATTACCATCATCATCATCAGGGGGTTATACCCGTCTCGTTTACTAACAGCCCGGCTCTCGTAGGGCCGGGGGAAGGAAGAAAAAAAACCTAACCGCAAAACTTCTTACATTTTGGGTGACTACCCTTCACCAAAATAACATTTTCTTTAAGCCACTTACCAAATACATAAACCCTCATGGAGAAAAATTGCCCAAGAATGAGAGACAAGGGAGGAGGAGGAGGAGGAGGAGGAAAAAAAAAAGTGAAAGTCAGACTCCAAGAGTAGTAGGAGGATTGACGATGAGTGAAATGAACCAAACAAAAATCTTTTTATATTCTCCCTCATTGAAAAGATTTCGAGAAGTGAACAGGAACGGAGACAGAGAGTGAGTAAAAAAAACAACGGGAGACAAATGACTTGCTCAACAAAAACTCATTTTCCTCAAGACAAACTTTTGGATTCATCAACTTTGCCATCAGAACCTGCCATACGCACATTGTAGATCGGCTCAGAGTAGAAACTATATATGTATATCTATACATGGAACTCTCCCTCTCTCTCTCTCTCTCTCGCTCTCTCTGTACGTATGTATAGGTTTCATCCTATCAATGAAGACGAATAGAGAAGTAGTCGGAGGAAGGAGAGCCAATGGGAAATATATAGACGAGGATAAACTCTACTACTACATGAGAGAATCGCCATACGGAATCCGAAAATACCAGTACAATGCAAATAAATGCAACCTAATCAGTTGGCAAGCATCCAATATGTGAGAAAAATCATGTCCAATTGCAACCAAGTTCAGCTCAAAAGTCCATTAAAACCAAAAGCTCCCAACTTTCTTTCCTTTTTTAAGACTTCCTTCAGCCCTTGCTACTACTGTATGTTCCCGAGAGCCCTAGCTCTTAATACTATAATACAAGCCTTAGTTTCACCCAAAAGATAAAGTAACTTCTATTAAGATAGTCCCATCATCCTGATACACGCTAAATACATAATATAGTGTCCGTCCATCCCATGGTACTTCCTATACGTCCGCCAGCACGCAATCATACTGGAATCACACATATGTACACACACACACACACACACGTACATACATACATTCATCCTTCTTATACATACATACCTGGAAGATCCCACGCGTATTCCCTGTACATATGTATCTACATGTAGTATCACAGGTATAAGTAATTACTTATAACTCCATACGAATGTCCGCAAACATATGCGGCTACACACGTGTCATGTCCATTCTATTTCTGAAGCGGACGAAGAGACTAGGAGGTTGGAACATTCAAACTTGATCACACACACACACACACACACACACACACTTACAAAAACCTCTAAAAACTCAACGGACTTTCTCCTATAGATAGATACTTTACATACAAGAGCTAGGCCCCCCAAAAAAACATATAAACTTCCAGAAGGGACAGAGCTTAAAATCCTCAATCCAGGCCCTACAATTCCCCGTCCCTTCGTCACTACAGACGATGATGATGATGGCTTTCCCCCACAACTGCATGTTTCCCCACGCAGAGAGTCAGCACTAAATCCCGTATTTCCTCCTCCTTCTAATCCTACAAAGTAAAATGCTCGTGTGAAAAACTGAGGTAAAATCCCAAGCCCCTGGATTTTGATATCTACCATTTCCCTCAGATGGGAAAAATAACTCACAAATGTTCAAACCAAGGGTACAGGCTGAACAAGCCCTGGTGTAGAAAACATGCATATATACATATAAACTGAGTAGAATATTATTGAGTAATTATTAATGTCGGAAGAGAAACCCTATCGCCAGGAGAACGGATTTCAGAGCGCATCTTGAGTAGCCAGGCCATGCCAAATAAGGCCATCATAGAGGATTTCGCTAGTAGCCCAATGCAAAGCAAGTTTTTCCGGGACTGTTGGCAGGACAGGAGAAAGCGCAAGAGTCTCTGAAAATAAAACCGGGTCCGCCGCACTCTTTTCTCCCAAGTCTTTCTCTTGGTTAGAGTTAGTTCCTTGAGGTCGGGAGGGGAGATAGGAACGAGGAGAACTCTGTGGACGGCTTTGTGGTTGTTGTTGTTGTTGCTGCTGCTGCTGCTGCTGTTGTTGTTGTGGTTGTTGTTGTTGTTGATGATGATGATGATGGTGCTGAAGACGGTGGGCCGAAGATAGTGACAAGTAAGAAAATGATGGTTGTTGTTTTTGTTGTGGGTCCACATGAAAATCCCATTTGACCAGGAGCGGAGTACAAGGCAAGGCAGAACGAATACCATAATAGTAACAACGGCCACCACCACCACCACCAACAACGCGTAAAATCATTGCAAGCCGTGATGATCAAATCCTCTCACACACACTTTTCCTTCCCCCCGAAAAAAAAATTCCCTTGTAGTAGATAGATACTTATAGTAATTCTTCCTTTAGAATTTAACTTGCTTTCGGACTTCTCTCCCCTACACAATCTCCTTCTTACTTACTTTTCCCCCACTCTCTCCCACACCACCAGTATGTACTTGTACATTCGCCACACAACACACACATACTGTACACTCAGACCTTCTTTCTTCTTCTCACCAGTCACTATTTTATTGTCTTTTCCTCTTTCACACAACAACTCTCCCTTGATCCATTAAAGGGTGAGAGGGACATACATAGTTGTGTGGAGTGGAGAAAGTCTTGTCGGAGAAAGTAGAAAGTAAAAACCTTGGGAAACTTGTAATCACAGGAGAAGAGAGGGGGAAAACAGTGGTGGCGTTACTTCTCCTCAGTTTTCTATTTCCTCTGTAGTCTTCCACCTCCATAAACCACCATCCATTTGGTACAGGAACGAAGGAACCTTGTATGTGTGTTAGTGTGTGGTTTTGAGGGAAAAATTCCCTCTTACAAATTACTATGTGTCTCTGGAACAAGTAAGTCTACAAATACCAAAAGGGGAGAGCAACAGGAGTTCCTGGTGCTGTAGAGTCCGGGGTTAGCTAGCGTAGACTGGATATATGTATCTCCGAGACACGTGACACTCGAGGATTAAATGAGGGCGAGGGAGAACGACAGTCGTGATTGAACACCAGCCCACTCTGTTTTGCTTAATCTATGAAGAGGGGAGAGAAAGAGTGAGAGAGTGAGTGAGTGAGAGAGAGAGAGAGAGAGAGGAGAGAGAGAAAAGGAACCTTTACGTAATCCAAACAATATCTTTCTTTTTTAAGCTCCCACGAATAGAAGTCCTGGGAGTGAGAAAGTACACACATTATCAACAAATCCAACAGTTCAGTTTCTCCATTATGTGACAATAGAGGAGTCGCTGGCTAACACACAATCGTACGTACTACACATGACATAGATATAGATAAGTTCCCCCTCCCTTCCATAGTCCCAATCACTGGACTCTAGACGTAAGGAGCTCTGGAAGCCCCATATCTATGGGAACTGGTCCGGGAGTGTAGTTCTTATGTAATAACAAGTGTTAGTAAGTAAAAGTGTTATCATAAAAAAGGGAAGAATTGCTCCGTGTGAGAGTTGCTTTTACACAAAGTCGTCATTTATTTCCTCACACAGTAGATATATAAGTATACACCAGGCCCCAAAAAAATACACGCACACACACACATACACTGAGTCACACAGAGCTCTCCAGCTCTTTAGAGTTGCTGTACTAGTAGTAGTAACCTCCAAGGCGATTTGAACTGTTCCAGCTTCCTATTCTTCCCTTGATCATCAACCACCACCACTTTGCTTCCACTTTTCCCAAGCGAGGGAACCATGTCCGTTGAAGTCTTCCGGATTCTCACTTAATGCTACACATTTCCTCTTTTCATCAGCAAAAGAAAGAGTGAAAGATCATTACTGATTATCCCTCCCCCTTACACAGACACACACACACATACACAAGTTTATCAGTTACACACTCTCTTGTCATCGCTTACTTTCTCCTCATCCGACGATTACCCCATACTATCATGACTATAGCGTCCGCACACCATGACATGATATACTTTCCCTGGTGCTTTCACTTCTGACTTTCACCATAGTCCCCACACATGAGTCCAGCTCATCACCCATGCTCGGGATAGTAGTAATAATTACCCGCTCCATACTCATACCACATCATGATCACCCACACAGTTCCATAGGAGCGAGGATACACATTTATGAAGGAATCATCTCCAAAAGTATGTACATAAAAAACATTAAATGGGAACTTTCCCCTGATGTGGCCGCATCCCTAGGACGGTAAAATACAATATACTGCCATTGACAGTCTCAAAACATCATCTCCGCATTCCTTACGATACCATCCTCAAACGTTTTACCGCCTTCCTTCAAAAACTCCCGTCAGCATTAAAACATGCAACGTTGACAGAGAGGATAGAGAGAGAGAGAGAGAGAGAGAGAGAGAGAGAGAGAGAGAGATAATGTACAAGGATGCTTAACATACACAGCAAATACCCCTCTCTACTCCTACTCTCTTGGAAATTAGCCCGAGAGCTCAAACTTCCAGACCCAAGAGAGAGGGAGAGAGAGAAGGAGAGAGAGAGAGTGAGGTGGATGATCACCTGAAAGATAAAGAGTTGCGAACTACTTTGGCCCAAGAAGTAATAAGGGGAATGAAGAAGGCTAAGGCCAAAGTACCTTGCATATTTTATAAACGTAGGGCAGCACACTCGTTGTGGTAGACACAAAAACTTTTCTCCTTAAGCTCAGCCCCACTGAGCTGTGTAAAAGGCTCCTGGCCTATAAACAATCTCCAGTGAAAAGGATGCGGCTCCCGTGTTATTTTAAGGACAACCACCCCATGAGCTAAAAATATACTAGACAGGCCTCTCCGACACTCTCTCCGTCCGTGAGGGTTCTCAGCATCAAGTCTTACAGCTACAAATTCATCCTTCCCCCCAGGAGTGGAGGGAAGGTGAGGCAATTTCCAGAAAAATCACTTTAATAAATATTTCTCACTCCTTTCATAATAGTTGTGAAAGACAATTTAAAAACGGATTGTTAGTAAAGTGAGGACGAAAAGGGAGAAACTTCTATTCCTCAAGGAAAAAAACACATACAGTCCTCCCGGAATCCCCCAATTTCACCAACAACTTCATTATTTCTCACAGTGGGACTCCTCTGTCGATGGCATGAGCCACTGAGCATCATCATCATCCTCCTCCTTCACTCAACTCCAGTGAGGAAAAAAATACTAGGGTCCTTCCAAAAGGTAGATATATAATTATTACATATCTATAATTATATATGTATACATATATAGTTATATATATATACATATACATATATACACACAAACAGAGAGAGAGAGAGAGAGAGAGAGAGAGGTCCGGAAAACATTAGTCCAGGTAACCTGGCCCAATTATCAGGATTAAGTCACTGTCTTCCCAGAGCAGAGTCTCACTTTGTGAGATCACGTAACATCCTCCAATATAAGTATAAATACGCAGGGACTTATAGATATAATCAAAAATATAGGTCTACGATCCAATCCACAGTACAGACTCCACATCCAATCACTAATAGTATCTTCCTAGGGCCAGCCAATTAAAACTTCCTCCAGTTCTCCCTCAATAACTCCATATATATATTGTCATTGTTCGTGTCGAGGGGGGCCAGGACTGGATGATAAGCCTAGTCCCATATATACATATAATTACATATATATGTATCTATAGATACTTTAATTTGACCAACCGTAAAGTTGGATGGTTCAAGGAAGGGAATTAATGAGAGTGTGAGAAGAAGGGCAGTATGCCATTTGGAAACAATGTACTATTTCTCCGCAGCCCATAACCACCTCTTGACTTCCAACCTTGACTATGATCTAACAAGGGGAGAAGAAAGCCGACTCAAACAGACTCTCTCTCTCTCTCTCTCTCTCTCTCTCGCACCAGGATCAAGCAGACCAGATAAATCCACATATCTACATACATACGGAGATACGTATGAGAGATAGAAATATATACATACATAGATATGTATGTGTGTAGGCACGAAAGAAAATAAAACCGAGTGAGCGTAAGACGAGATGATAGATTCAATGACTGGAGGGAAAGGGAAGAAAATCCTAATTTTTAGGTCTCCCATCTCTCCGACACACTAGTCTCCACAAAGTAGGGATTTTAAGCTAATTCTCAATTCAACACCATGACCCCAGTTCGAAATTTAGCATTTTACATTGATTTCCCTTGACTTCCCTCTTTCACCACTCCTCCTTCCCCCATCGGTTTCCTCTGGAAAGAAAAAAAATCTTGTCTCCTCAATTCCAAGGCTCCCCTCTTATTTCCAAGTGGATTATATTTACTCATATTTGGTATTTTTGTCTCGTCTAAATATTATCCACGTCCTCGCCACTTGGTTGTTACCACTTATTGTCATCCCCCCTCCTTTCAAACTGAATACGAAACCGCCAACAGAGAGCAAGTGTGATGAAGATACTTGGGCTCCACACATACACACACACACACACACACACACACCACACACACACACACATACACACAGCGACACACACATCGACTATCCCCACACACATACAGATACAATGACATACATCCCTCCGGAAACTTCAACCCATACATGTCTCAAGAATAAGACGCCTGTACAACTCTATATGTCTAAGTGGAGCCAAGGAACCCACTATAAGGGAACTATATCTATAGGAGGAATGGAAAGCCCACGAAATACAAGGGTGACTGTGCAATCTCAAGTTTTTCCTCTGACTTAAGTCCGGGAGTAATTCTGAGAGGGGGACTAGACTCTCCGTCCAAGAAATCAGTATTCCGTCTCTGTTATCCTGCGGTCCGTGGCTCAATCATACGTATCTATCTGTATGTACAGGGAGGGCTGGGGAGCGTATAATATGAATGGATTCATTATTATTTAAGTGTAACATATCCCTCTCTCTCTCTCTCTTTCTCTCTCTCTCCCTACTACATACGCAGGAGTTCCTCGTTCCTCCCATGGCCATGTGTACCAATAGACTTTGTCAGTCTTAATTTTCTTCCACAGCCCTATTCAAAATTTCCCAATCTTTAATCCATTCCAATTCCCTCTGCTTTCCTCCAACTCCAGTCTTTTCTCTGTCTCACTCACTCAGTCACTTTCTCTATCTCTCTCTCTCTCTCTCTCTCTCTTTCTTTCTTATCCTCAGTAAATTCTCAGAACTATATTCAAAGTATCCCGATCCCTATTATCATGGCTCCGTAATAAAGGATCCCACAAAAAAAAATATAATAAACTCAGAAGCCCCGGAAAAATTGGACTTAGGATGGAAAGACTCTGTCCTGTGAAAACTTGAGTAACACACACACACACGCTCACACATACATATGTAATTACATACAGTTACTCAGTACAAAAAGGGATCATCCGAATATTTGAAATCTACAGAGGAACCATGGAAAAAAAATAAAAAAGTCTCTGTAGAGGATGTGAAAGCTTATTCTAAAAATTATAAATCAAAGGCTGAGCAGAGTAATAATAACGGGCTGATTCTCCGGAGAAAACAAGGGAAACTAAATGGTACATTCCAATAGTAAAGGGGAACTAATACTTCTCCGCCATCCACGCAGCATTGTCTTAACGAGCTCTATTGATCGATTTATAGACAAGGTACTTTCCCCAACCGTCCCAAATATATAGGAGAAAAGTTACTTTCCCTAACAGCAGTCGAATCCCACCAAGATGAAGAACAAGAACAAGAACAAGGAGAAGTAGTAGAAGAGGAAGACGAACAAGAACAAGAAGAAAGGCACGGCTCAGATTCTAGTTTAACTCCTGAATATACCCAAGCAATTAAAAGTTTATTTTTTTCTCCCTATCTTTAATATAAAAATAATTATTTTTATTGAAGCTCCAAATACTCTTTCTCCCCCTCTCCTTCATCCTTCTTACCCTTCGCTAGACACTTCATCTATATCCTCCCTTTTCTTCAATATACAATTATTCCTGTGTAAACAATCAAGGACGCATAATACATTATCAGTAATAATTACTCCTTTTAAATCTCCGCACTATTATAGAGCTACAACCCCTACAACTTGAGAATCTTAAAAAACTTTCACAATCTTCGAATCCTAATAATAACCTATACAAGGGAGTTGAAACATTTCAAAAGGAAAAGAACGAGGGAATGAGGCAGACGGGGAGAGAGAGAGGGAGAGGATAGAGAGGGAGAGAGAGAGAGAGAAAAGAAAAGAGAGACACAGAGACAGAATCAAGTAGAAAAAGGGCAAATTTAACTTTAGAAGCATCCAAAATTCAGTCGTCGCTTCAATTGAGAGAAAGTCTTAAAAATAAAACTCGATAATCCCACTTTTCATTTTAAGGCCGAAGGGAGAAGTAAGAAAGAGGAAATAATAGTGAGAAAGTCAAGCGTTCACATTATTTAAAGTCAGCGAGCACTAATATATGGCATTAGAAATTTCATGAATACTTTTCAAGTAACTCGGGCTTTTCTACAATTAAGACAATAGTGTAAAATTGCATATGTAGATACATGGATTCATATTTACTGAGGACTCAACTCATTCATCATGAAATTATAGTTCTTTCTAAATTTCTCCTTGCTTTCCCCCATCCAATTCCCCCCCCTCAAAACAGAGACGCATGCCTAGATATTATTCTGTCATAATTATTATAAATATCCTTTCAAATGGAATTTATTCTATAAAAAGCACTGAATCAGCTGAAAGTCCTTATTATTCTCTTTCCCTTGATAAATCTTTTGTAGATTCCATAAAACACTACATCCATTATTGACAATCCATATATTGGCATACATGTATACAGGGAACTTCAAAGCAATACTTTGATTCCTATTTTCTCCAATAGGATTTAATTGCATGGCTGCTTCACAATATCCTAGCTGTAAAAAAGCGTCTTCAAAAATGGTTCCTTCAAAAATGCCGTTATAAAAATGTCACTTTAAAAATGTCCATTCAAAAAAACGCCCCTTTAAAAATGTCCCTTCAAAAATAACTCCTTCGAAAATGTTTCCTTCATTTTGACGCAGACACAAAAATCCTGAAGGCTAGATTCTAAATGATGAGAACCAGGACTTTAAAATCCACCCCAAAAAATATTGAAATTCCCAGGATTGAAGAAGGGGAATGGAAGGCTCAAACAGATAGTAATGCAAAAGAAATAAACAAGAATTCCAGGCTCTTTATTGTCATAAATCCCGTCGTGCCATAACTATCCCATTACTTCCAAGTCACTGGCTCCCTCCAATAATTTCGTTATGCCCCTCCATGTATAACACACACCCTAGTTATTGTACTTGGAAATGTGGTCTGTGCCCTGGGAAGCCTCATGGAACCATATGTGAGAGGGGCTGGGAGTGCCAACAAGAGAGACAGGGAGAGAGAAAGCGAGCGAGAGAGAGAGAGACAGAGAGAGACAGAGTTAGAGAGAGAGAAGAGAAAGTGAAATCGAGAGAAAGTGAGGGAGTAGCCCACTGAATAAATAACATTTTCTGGGAGTTTCACATGGATGGGCTGCAAGGAGCCGTAAGAGCAGGAGGAGCAGACAGGAGTAGCTACACTAGAGTGGTACGCCGAATGACATCTAATACCTCTTTAGTATAAGAGGATCGCCAACAAATCAACTTAGCCAGGAATCAAACTCCACCAATCTATTCAGTACAAAACAAACAAGCATTCAATTCCGTCCCCAAAACTTAAGTGCCCATTCAGTCCAGAGATTTGGGAAACATGACACTTTCCCCCTTCAAAGTCTGTTTTCCCCCCCTCTTCTTCTTTCCCTCACGGATCCTTCCGGTACTGAGAGTATTCCTCCTCCCTTCCATGAAATAACCACATACACTTTACAAGTCAAGTGAGAGAAAATTATCAACGGTCTCCCAACACTACCTCACACAAGTAACATATGACGTGAAAGTCATTTCAAAATTAAAAACTCTAACCCTACTATTTGTTATACATACATAATTATATATCTATGCATCCATTCATATAGATAATTACATACAAGCTTTCAAAACAAAAATCCTTAGCCCTTATAATTCCTCCATTCAAATCCTTCATCATACAAATATTTCCACTTAAGCCTAAAAAAAACTTTCTCCTTATTCCTTTTCCCCTGACCCGCCGCCTCCCCATTTTTTTTAGATCTACCTGAAGAGGAAACATTTCCCGAGCTAGATCCTTAAGAGATAACCCCATCTCTCAAGTCATATAATTCAAGAGAGGAGGAAGAGACGGAAGACACAGGGGAGAGAGAGAGAGAGAGAGAGAGAGAGAGAGAGAGAGAGAGAGAGAGAGAGAGAGGCAGAGAGGAGAGAGTGGATGGAGGAAGCTAGAAATTACCAGAGATTAGTTTCATCAGATAAAAATGTCAAAATGACGGAACATCAAAAGAATACCCCACTAAGCCGGGGTCCTCTCCTCCCGGCAACAGCACTGATTAAAGCTGATTGACAAGCGGAAATAGTCTATTAAATGAAACCGGTTGAGCCCATGAGGAAGGCTACATAATATGCACACATACACATAGATACACAGGAGCATATAATCTCCTATCCTCAGTCAAGACAGAAAACCCTAGGGAAAGGATCAGGAGTCCATCTCATCCACATAGATTCCCTCCACAAAGCAGCTCTGTACTTTCAAGGAGTCCATAAATTCTCTTCATTACAAATTATTACAAAATGTCCTAATTTTCACACTCAAATTTTAAGGGTATACTTCAAATTATTATTACAACTCAAGGTAGACAGTCATACAATGGATGGACGTCCATATGTACCTAGATCTAGTACACGGATACTCAAGAACCTTGGAAGTATGTACTTACAAGAGAGGGAAATTCCATGGGATTATTTCATCCCAAAAAGTTACATACATTATCGATGGAGGGGTGGAAATTCAGCCGCAAAACTCATAAAAACTGTCTGAGAGATGACAAGAGGAAAGAAATAAGAGGAGGAGAGCAGGATCCACTGAGAACCCCATAACTCTATTATTTTTGAACGGGGAAAGTTTTCCCTCAAACTTATACACATATCATCTCCCATGTTTCATATTATTATCATCTCTCTCTCTCTCTCTCTCTCTCTCTCTCTCTCTCTCTCTCTCTCTCTCTCCCCAACTCTCCTCCAAACCTCAATAACTCAAGCTTTATTACAATTCACTAAACGAGAAAATTATACCGGCTCACTCAAATACACACACACACACACGCAGAGAGACAAACACAGAGAGAGAGAGAGAGACAGATCTATACAGGAGCACAGTTCCCCTCTCTTCTCTCACAAGTCTAAATCCTGGAGCCCACATGAGTCAGATGCCAGAGAGTAGGAGAATTTCCAATAAGTCCTCCAAGTTAATTATTTAAAAACAAGTGACAAAAAAATTCCCAGCATTGAAGTGTGAATACTAGAAAAACCACATCGGAATAATTAATATTATTTTAATTTCCAATGCTCTTCAAAAATAATTTCACCGAAGTCACTCCTTTTTTTTAGCCTTGATCATTGCTAGGAAGTATTAACAGGAATGCTTGGGAGGGGAGGGGGGTAGAGTCTAGCCCTAATTTAATTGTGAAGCCAACTTCCAGCTGCCATTCCACTCCTATGATCATCTCCTATAGCCATACATACACAGAGCCAGTAGTAGTACAAGAGGAGTAGTAGTCTCAAGCGTAATGAGAGTACGGGGATAGGATGGTTTTGAAAATTCACCAAAAATCAGGTCAGCTTGATGTGACGCTACGCAGATGTTGCTCATTCACATCATGAAAACCACCACACTAGCATAATATTAACACTAGATACGAGGGCACACACACACACACATAGTCACACACACACACACTGCCTCCCATTTTACATCATTACAACTCTCTACAGCACATAGACTACAAAACACAGGCCTAAGACTGCTCCTCCTCCCTCAGCATCCCTAATCTCAATACTACCACACATCCTGGAATTCTTCGAATTATAAACAAGTGCACATTATTATTTTCTGGACACCCTCAAGGATCTAACATACATCCATCCTCCATGCCAAGACCTACAAACTCAGAGGAAAGTTTCTTATAAATTTATACTGAAAAAAAAAACATTTCCAAGGATCTCCAAATAAACTCGAAGGCCATCTATTTATTTATTTACTGCTAATCTTGCACCACCTATAAAGAGGATCTTAAAAAACCTATACCCCCGGAACTGTCCCCTACGAGCCTCCCTATAACTTGATCCACAGTAGTAATTACAAGTAACAGCATCCAATATATAAATACTACTTGAAGTGTCTCCTAAAAGCCACTGTACATTTTCCTCCGTAGGAAAAAAAAATTACAACCACTCTCTCAACAACCCTCACCAAAGAAAAAAAACGGGGCACAAACACAGGAGAATGTCTCCACTTGTAAGATAATGCCATAATGCGTTAAAATAGTGTACACAGGACTAATTGCTTCCTAATTTAAGAGTCCCCTAGTAAATGGACTCCAGCCTGCCACTTCTACTCTCGACATGTGTATTACGTGACAGCTCAACACTGTACGTATGCACCTAGATACATAATTCATATATCTAATATAAGTAGGTAGATACTTATATATAATATTGTACTGGAGGCTGGCATGCCACAAGTCATAAATAGGATATTACATATAAGTATCTATAGATATAGATACATATAACATAGATAGATAAATGTTACAGTCATGGGTGATGGTTATGTATGTATGTCTCATGTCTTTTTACGGGACAAAAATGCAGTCCAATTCCTACATACGTCGAGGGTGGACAAGTGAAAGGACATGGCCTGACGACGACTGAGCAGTATGAGAGGGGGGAATCGTGGGGTTAAAACCCGAGTAAATCTCTTAATCTACTTCCTCCTTTCAGGGAATAGTACATGAAAATGTACACACTTGATATTTTAAAGTGCCCTTATAAATCATAAAAGCTGGACGTTAACCTAATGGAATTGAAAAATAAACTTGAGCTCATGTGTCATCCAGGGCCTTGTCCCTGTCCATATATAGTTACAGACAAAAAATATGAATGGTCTCCCCCATACCCTATATAGACATACAATACACGATATAGCTTCTATATGTATAATATATAATTATTAGAGTGTAGCTTTCTTTTTTAAAAACCTATTTACAGTGTATATATGGTACGTATGTACATTCCCTTTCTCATTGTCAGATGCAGGAACATATGTACGTAGGTCCATGATGGGGAGGTACATGGAAAGCAAGAAATCATTATATGGTTGGGAGGACGTCAAGGGACACGAACATGATGAGTGGTCTCTCGTGGAGGTGTCAACTCTCTCCACCACCCGTGTCAAGTTCCTTGCTGACCTTTGTTACTATATTATGGGCCCTCTCCTCCGAGACAGGAGAGCTATTCCCTCTATCTGCTCCTTACAGGAAGAAATCATATACAGATATAGATATACCTTATAAATCAACTGAGTGTGGCGAGGGGTCTGGACACACACACACACACACACACTCACACACACACACACAAACCACTTTCCACTTATTGCCTTTTATTTCTTCTTCCCCAACACTACACCCCAGCACACATATAGATATAGACAGACGTACCTTTGTATATGCCTCCATTATATGCGTATCATGTAATTTATATTACTTGAAGACAAAATATTTCCCATCACCCTTTAACACCCTTTAAATAACAAACACTACGGAGTTTACTCTAGTCCATACTGCATGAGATATGGATGAACCCCAACTTAGGAATTGTATTTAAATTCCCCTATACTTGGAGAGATGGGGGGACGCTAAAAAAAGAGAAAAACTTCCGAGCGCTTTAATTTATAGTGTCACAAATTTAATTTATGAATCCCAAACCAACCTCCCTTTTCCAATGCTCAATGTTGAATCCTCCAATTCCAAGATCAATAAGAAAGCCCGAAACTGACACCATTCATTAAAAAAATATTCTTTATACCTTGCGGCCAGACAGACGCAGGGCTCCCAGCTATAGACACATAACATATATGTAGGTACATACATATGTATCTATTTGTACATCCCCCAAACTATAAACTATGGACGTGTAGTAAAAGCATGAATAAAAGTTGACTATATCCCGGTCCATTCAAAGAAGATAAGTGTCTCTTTCATAATTGAGGCATAAAAAACTCATGAGGACAAAATATTAAGTTGGATATATCAATAAAATTCTACCTGCTCCTCCGTACATAAAGACATGATAGAGAGAGAGAGAGAGAGAAAGAGAGAGAGAGAAAAGGGGGGGGGAGAAAAAAAGAAAGATCTCTATCCAGTTCCATACTTTATGCAGACTGAGTCTACCTCAGGGAAAACTCTGCAAGAGCAATTCACAAAATTACCATGAACCTCTGTGAACGAGGGCATTTGCCAAAAAGGCGTGACATCAAATAAATTTTTGACAGAATAACTCCCAACGGGCCACATCCAACACCCTTGGCTGAAATAAAAAAATAGGTGACATTTTCTCCCGCTTTACTCTCTCTCTCTCTCTCTCTCTCTCTCCCTCTCTCTCTCTCTCTCTCTCTCTCCTAACCCAAATCATCCTCCTCATCCAAGGAAGAACAAGGAAATAGAACCAACACTAGAATAGTTACTACAGAAATTCATAGTGTACGCACCACTGCAATAATCATATTCCAAAAAGATATGTTTTGTTTGAACAAGCTACTAGAGAACCCATCAAAAACTAGATACACAAGCCGGGTCACCGTTTGCTCTTCGTCGTCGGGGAAAAGCGACTTTGTCGACGAGACCAAACAAGAGCAAGCTTAAAAAAATCATACGAGTAGGCTTGTCTGTTCTAAAGGGACGACGAGGATGCAGGGAGAAAAGACGACGAAGGAGAGGAGGCAAAACTTAAGAGAAAACCTTGCCAACTTTTGAGATAAAATAATATTTTATGTTATGCTTGTAGGCATGAACACACACACACACATACACATACACACATACACACACACACACATACTATCATACATACTTAACTGATATATTCTTATTATGTAGATGTCCCAATCCTACTTTGACAAACCTATGTACCCCCTAAAACTCTATACATTTCTTAGTACTATATACATACAGACACCAAAGTCACATTGAGAGGAGCGATGGAGAGAGAGACAGAGAATAAGGGAGAGAGAGAAAGACAGAGACAGAGAGAGAGAGAGAGAGAGAGAGAGAGGGGGGGGGGAAAGGAAAAGAAGAATTGAAATAGAAGAAAACGTGCTGAGTGTAGGGAGAGTTCCATGAGACTGAGAGACAAACGGAGAGAACTCGAAAGAACCGCTTCAGTCCAAACAGAGCCTCAGCCGCTCTCCCGAACATTCACCAGAGCACATTCCTCTATCCACACATATTTCCCAACTCCCCAAACACGTAACATAGAAATACATATAAATCATAATGGCATTTGCATACACACAATCATTCAGTTCCCAACAAATCCCATTACCCGATGAGGACGGAGCTAAACTACTACACAAGTCCTATCATAGATACACACCTCAACTATCTATATATATATATATATATATAGATATATATATATAAATCCAAAAATGTATCCATACATCCCTCACCCTCCCACAACACATAAAAATATTGAGAGAGGACACACTCCCGTAACAACAACAACAAAAAAAACTTTACTTATATTTGCCAAGTGAATTCAATCAAATAGAATAGATACCATAAGTAGGATAATCATATATACCTACAGTATCTACATAAAAAAATATTTTACATATTCAAAAACAATAGCTTTTTTATTTAGCACGAGGTTATATGTATATGGAGGGCCTCCCTCCTATGCCAAGACCCAAGACAAATGCCTCAGTCAGGGGTCGTAAAAAACCCCTGTCAAGGCCTCGGATAGACACTTATCCTTGGAGCATTCATTTATTGTTAGAAAACAGCGGGATCAATTGGGTTGATGGGACTGTAAGTCAATATTTTATATGAGGATGTAAAAATCTGTAGGTAATGATTGTTAAAATAATAAATTCAAAAATATTATGCAATTATAATATCAAAGGAGGCCTCAATTTAATAAATACATCAACTGTAAATAAGCCCTGTATTTCTGGGATAAGTATAATTATAGTAATAACTGTATACAGGAGGAGCTTAATCAGCTCCGCAAGATTTAATTGGCTAATGTAATTAGTTCATAGGTCCATGGACTTTTTCCTTTGCCAATAATAATAATTATTGGATTAGTGCCTCTATATATTTACCTAAGTTCCCACAATTCCGGGAACGAGCCTATTGACCTTTGTAGAAGCCTTTGTAGGGAGATGATCTGATAGGAAGGTAAATAGACGGAAAACAGCCTAATTCAATTGACCTTTTCCCAAAATTGCTCACAGGAATGACTCCCTCCCCCCAACCTGGTTCCTCATAATAATTTATCTCCCCCTACACACAATCTCAGATGAAGGGATTCAGGTTGAGCATAAAAACTTGAACGGTTCGTCGTCGTAGTTGGCGGCGGCGGCACAATATCTCAGTGATTTCACCCGGACTCAAAGTTAAAATGGGAAACATTAAAAGTTTTGGAATTACATTAAAATCAGCACACAACTGGGAGAGATCCAATTTAAAACAATCCCATTCATCCTTGATGCTATTACTTGTGTAATATGGTTCTGGCCTTATTACATTATTATTGGAGTGTATGTACCTCCAGAGTGGAGCCCAGACTCCAGGCCAGGATCCAATCATTCCCCCCTAAACTCTCATTATTTTATATTATTTCCAATCCCAAAATATTACCCCCTGGAAATCATTTCCCCACTTATTGTTCCGATTGATTTTTGCATACAGTACACCAAATCGGGTACAGTTCTTGACCTAAATCTCCTATCCCCTGTACTAACAGTAAGGACGGAGGAGAATACTGTTAGATCCTATAAAGAGGAAAAAGGGTCCGGGAGATGTGGGGGATCCCGCGGTCGAGATTTTCCAAAAAATATTTACCAATACACTTATCAATAAATACACACACACACACACACAAACACACACATACATACATACATACATAGCTCAAATAGCCAGTGAGAGGGATGCGGGAGATAAAAACCTGATGAAAGCTCCCAACACCAGCCACCGCCAGCTCCATCCCCCCACCACAAACTTTCTAACAAGTTAAGGAATGAACCTTCAGATCATGAGTAAAATAAATAAAATACGAAATGCCCGAAAGGCAATTTATTTCATGGAAAGACCTACGATACACAAGTAGCCCTTTCTTATATATGTATACCTATACACATATGGGCATAGTATTCCCAGACTCTATATCCAGGCCAGTTACTCCAATGATATGCAATAATACCCATCTCCTACCATATCCTCTCCCACCACACACCCAAAAAAAGAAGAATATAACCAAAAACCTACAACCCAAGAACTGTTCTGTGTATAAATAACAGAGGAAGGCTCACTTTGCTTAAAAACTTTCTCCTCACAGCAGCTCCCCTCACATTGCATACATTCTTTACTACTATTATTTCTCCAGTGCTCTATATGAATACCAAATTCCTCCAAGAGAGTCTCTCCTTCACTGCATCAAATACATGCCCTGAATACATCCTTTTACGCATCTATACACATCCCTACTCCTCCATACACACACACACTCACACACACACACACACACACACACATCATTAGAACACACATCTATATATTATTTGAATATAAATTCCTCCACCGAAATGCCATATATGCACAACTAACCCTAATAACTAACCTTGTGTGAAAGTGTATGTCAAATAGAGTTGAGTTTAATAAACTATACTTTATTTATATATGCTCTACATAGGAGCTCCATAGGAGCTCCATAGGTTGAGAGTATAAAGGCCTTCCCTTGTCTACGTCCACAACCACCAAGTAACATCCTTCATCCACCCAATAAATGAGGGAATGGAGACTTACAATGGGAAAGCAAAAATACACCTCTGCCTCAGCATCTTAACCCATATATCTATAGGTAGCCAGGCAGACGTAGTCTCTCTCTCTCTCTGTGCACACTACACACCCATCCGATCCCGTGTTGAGGAAGGAAGATGATGAGGAAGAAAAGAAGCACAGAGCTCAAGGAAATAAGTAGCAAGAGGGAAAGGAGCCAGGCGGGTTTGGAAGGGGACCCCTTTATAGATGCCTCTCCTTTACACCCATAATCACATGTGTCTACAAGCATATGGATCCATATTCATTTCATACCAAGAGAGTCCTAACTCCCCATAATTATAGACCACTCCAAACACAGAGTAAAGGTCTCCCTATAGTAAACATATAGGTACATAGTAGAGTATGTAAATGTATAACTATATCTATAGGTCCCCCTTCAAAAGGAACTTACAGACACAGAGTGTGTGTGTGTATGGCTGTTACACCTCCTGCATCCCTATACATACAACGTCAATACATTAAAACTTGGCAGTGACTAGCTTTATAGTTTTTAGTTGGTTTCACAATCTACCGCACCGTCTCAAATTTATCGTCCCTAATATATGCATCTCCCATGCAGGGTCCCATTATTTCCCCACATATATATATATACACAGACGCTTCCCACCGCTCCCTATGACAAGTCGAGGGAAAAAAATCAGGTCTATAAACTCCGTCTCCGTCCCATTGATGTCACACTTTTAATACGTCCCCATGAATACACTAGCTTTCAAGTACAACTTCAACACTTACAAGTCAATGCCTATAGGAGGGATGGGAGCTCGGCGGAGATATGTGTATCTATACAATCAAATTACAATACATCCCAGTCCTTATAGCTACATATCTACAAATATACCTATACAGAGTCAGTTTTTGCTTGGGGTAGCAAAAACCCTTATAAATTTAATGGATCCGGGGATTATTATTCCGACCACTTTGTAACACAGTAGTAATTCCAGCAGCCTTGAAGCACTGCATTTCCTCAAACCTAACTAACTCCATTGAGTATTATACACACAGGCCGACACAGACACACACACATACACCTACACAAACACACACACTCACACAGAGAAAATGTATCCCCTAGAGCTATAAAGTTCGGCGGTGGGAACTGGAAAAAGACAAATCTGAAACTTGTGTTGCAGAAGTAGAGAGAGAGAGAGGGAGAGTGGAGAGGGACAATAATAATAATTAAATAGGTAGTACTTTCATATATTAGGAACCAAAGCTGGCGAAAGCGAACATATCACTTCCAGCCATACTCCGCTCATTTGGAAAGAACAACAAGAGCAACACGAAGACGTGTATGTACATAATTATGTATGACTACCCATAGAAAATCTCCCATCCGTCCGAACAGACTGCGAGTCTGAGAGTATATTTGTTTTGTATTGGATATATTATATTCTATGTAAGTAGTATTAATGCACAAAGTCAAGGAAGGAAGAGTGAGAGCGGAAACCCCTCCTTAGCAGAGTCTCTCAATTAAGATAAACTTCACCACCACTCCCCTTTAATTAACAACTACATCAACACGTCATTATGTAACCTCCGTAAAAATAACAAATCCACTCCCAAGGAATTAGTAGATACTTCCTTTTCCTATTTCAGGATTATATATACATATATAAAATAAGCCTCTCAGAAGATCCAGCCCAACTTTTCCCATTGCTTTCTAGATACACACACACACACACAGGGGAGGACACACACACACACACACATACACACACACAACTAAAATAAACTTCTCCAAATGTAGATTTTCCGGCTGTTCACTTCTCATCCAAACGAATGATAACGGAGGGAACCCAACAAAAACATGGGCTGAATGATGATGATGAATAACAATAACAACAATAGTAATAATCATTACCATCACAAAGCCCCCATCATACACACTAACAACCCTGATATTCAACTTTCCAACAATACAATACCCCAGCATTAGCTCCCTCCTTCCACATGATGTCAATTTGATGAAAACATCTCACACCCTAGGTCATCTTTCAATTGATGCTCATTGTCAGTCAAGTTCATCCCGTCCGTACTCTCCTCTTACCTCTTCCCAAAAATAAAATGTAAATTTAAAAACTTGTACCACCAATTCTCATAGAATTTTTTGTGTGTCCATACATACATAGGTCCTGACAGGAAATATACATAAGATTTCTTCCTTCTCTGTTGACATAAACTACCACACAAGGATTCATGTGTGCTCCAGCCGGGGTTAACGGTTTAGTATAGTAGACGTGTGTGCCCACACAAATTTATGCTCATACATAGATATAGATCTAGTACAAATGTAATTATGTAGATACATATATAGGGATATACACACAAGGAATTTAATACTACAAGTCTGTCATAACATCTACACACATAGATATAGATATCTATGTATGTATATTTACAGAGGCTGGGGTGAGCTCAACTGTTCCTAGACATGGTGTGTAGACATACATACATAGGTAGTAGTAATAGATTAGTTAAAGGGACTAAAAAGCTGCCTCAAGGATCCTGAGAGTGAAATTCAGTGGAATTTAACTTTAACTCCTTCGTAATGCCCCCTTCCCCATGATCCTTCAAAGATATCATCGGAATATACATATATAGGAGTGTAAGAGGAGGGAAAAGTGTATAAGGACAAACGACCAGGACGAAGGGAAAGAGCCCATAAACTTGCCCAGTCCCATTTCCAAATCCTGTTTTCAAGATTAAAACGAGGTAGTAGATATCCACAATATAAAAGATCCCTTACAAGGGAGAGTGGCTAGTAGTTGAAATCCTGGGACAAATGCAAAGTACAGAGGTTGTATTTTAAAGAAAACCATTTGCATATGCACGGGTGTACACAAATCAGTACGAACACCTCCCAGCCTCAGCCCAAGGGGGGAAAAAAGTGATCCTAGTGGTGATCACTCTTTCATTCAAATTTCGTCTATATCACATAACTTGTAAGTGACATATGTACATAAGTGGAAAAGAGAGAAAGAGAGAGAGAGAGAGAGAGAGAGAAAGCACAAGACGAGGAAAAATAGGAAGGAGATTCAGAGCAACTTCCAATGGAGAATATTTCACCCGGATAACCTCCATGAAATTAAATGACTTCAACCTTAATGTTCCCCAGAAGATATGAAGATACCGTTTAACTCCAAAACCCTACAGCACAAGTGAAAAAAAAATCCCTAAAAATTATTTCCTCACTGGAGAAAGTCAATACGTTGCTCCAGGGATCGGGCTCACACATAGATCCTTCCATACCTACAAGCTCCATAATCTGTATATACTCATATAGGGAAAACATGGCCTGACGTACACACACACACACACACACACACACACACACACACACACACACACACACACACACACACACACACACACACACACACACACACACAGCTCTTCACGCCACCCTCACACAATGAACATACCCACAATTTAAAGTGTCCCATAGATATGTAAACTAGAGATAAGCCCAGAGATACAGAGACATCCTAAGAAAAGAAAAAAGAAAGGGGGGAAAAAAACTTTTCTTGGCACTTGTAACTATCAGAAAGGAATATGTAGCAGAGGCTCTCCCCCTCACAAGGACAACGAATAGGTTGGGTTCAACAATTTTCCATACTAAATCTCCCACATTTTTCCATACACACTTCCTACAAACCCCCTCTCACCTTCTACTACCACTGACTTGTCCAAATAAAAAAAATACCAGAAGGAGAGAACCCAAGTAAGTAGCAACACGTCAGCAGATAAACTATCTAGCTATGTGTGGTTTCACAAAACTTACCATTCCTAAATTCTCAAACTGTAAGAGACTGAAGGAGAGAGAGAGAGAGAGAGAGAGAGAGTAACAAAAAAAAATCCCGCCTCAAGTCAAACCTACAAACTTCAATGTTCGAGTAGTAATAGTAGTTGCTACTGTCATTTATACACACATAAGTATACACGTATTCCAAACTACTACATGCACGGAAGGGCAAAAAGAATAAAGACGACGACAGGGAGTGAGAAAGAGAGAGAGAGAGAGAGAGGGACAGAGAGAAGAAGAGGTAAGACAGACAGGGAAAAGATGGTCTTGGAAAGTAGTATAAATTGTTAGGGAAAAGAAATACAAAATAAAAAGGTAAAACTCACTCATGCATACAATAAATACATCTGTCCCACCCTCATTTCACTCTTTACATTCTCAAGAACGGACTTTTCAGCATTATAATCGAACATTTTTCCCTGTAAATTTCTTCTCCATACTTTCCACACGTTCTGGAGGTAGTTGTAGCTCCTACTACATTAAAATGTCTCCGTTGTGTATTGTATTTCTCATACACAATGAACAAGATAAATTGCTTTTTTCTCTGACTTTCCCATGGATGTATCCAACAGTCATACAAATACAGACTTACATGTCTCACCATGTGTATGTATCTACATATATATATATATATATATATGTGTGTGTGTGTATGTGTAATATGCCAGTAAGTGTGAGTGAGGGAGAGAGAGAGAGTGAGAGAGAGAGGGAGAGAGAGAGAGCATTTTCTCTCTTACTTTCCCTCTCCGCTCCGTCTCCGTCTCCCGCGTAGAAAAGAAGACGAAGGTAAAAAAAACACCCCCCGAAACTTTCCTCCATAGATAATATCACGTATTTATATGAGGTTTGTACCCACTTCCTAAAAAATATAGTCCAATAATTCTCTCCTACTTTCATCATATATACCTTATTTTCCCTTCCCTTCCAACTCCTCTCCCTGCCCTACCTTTTCTCCCAGAGCCTTGTTTAGATTTGTTTCGTATGCTCAAAAACTAAAATAAACTAAAATAAAATAAAAATAAAAAAAAGAGCCGAACCAGCCCAGCCCCTACAAACAAATCAAACGAACACATACACCCAAGTACTAAATCCAAACCAACTGGACATTTCTCACTTGAAAACAAAAATAAAACCTTCACAAACCTATTATGTTTCCTTATCTGACAAGGAGCAGAAAATTCCTTACATTACTCACATATTGCAGCATCTACTCCTCATCCACCTCTCTCTCTCTCTCTCTCTCTCTCTCCCTTTAGAACCAAACAACTGTAAGAACAAACATTTCCTACGAAATACAGGACCAATCCCAGGGCTTATGTTCTATGTACATTTGTTCATATGTATGTGTGTGTGTGTGAGCGTGTGTCTGTGTGTCTCTGTACACGCACTGACTGCAGTATCAATCTGCCACCTCTATCTTGAACAACAGACATTTGGGAGGAAAAACACCTCCAAAATCCGATTGTGTACACTGTATTTGAAGGAGGGGGAAGGGAAGAGTAGAACCAATTACAATAATACGAAGAAAAAAAAACCATAGAAGCCCTTGAAAATAACAGGAAAATCAATAGCTGTTCCTCCCACTTACAAAAAAAAATACAATTACCATTACAAGTGAATAGAAAAATTTAGGGCCAAATTCCTCTCATCCGGACTCACACATCCCTGAATATCTATACAAATTCAATATCAATCCACTTCACAGCATGACGTCTCTCATAAATTTCTCCACCAAAACATTCATGACAATCTTTACTCCCACAAATATACAGAGATGTGCATGTGTATATCTACATATACACACATAATGTAAATATATCAATCTCTTATAGGTAGATACTAATACTTATAGCACATTATATTACACATAGATCCCCCCTCCCCAAGCCCTTCATAAATAGATACATTTGAGAAGGTATCCCCATAAATACATTGCTTTTAACATTCGAAATAGATTCCGCAACTTTGCATCTGTAACTACTCCCGTGCACTACCCAGGGAAAAAATATATATTGTGTAAATATTTCTCAAGAATTTGTAAATTTTCGAACATGTGCTGCTCTTATGACTCTATAACTAGCCTTTTAACTTTCCCCAAGCTCCCCAAACGTCTCAGGACTCAAGAAAGGCCAAGAGACGGGAAAAGGTGAGGGAGAGGGAGAGAGAGAGAGAAAAAGAGAGAGAGAGAGAGAGAGAGAGAGAGAGAGAGAGCTATACCGGAGAGAGCGAAACAAAAGGTTAACATGGCGTAGAGCAAAGGAAAGTCTACACCCCATCAGCAGTTGTCATAAAACATTAAAAAGAAATAAAATAACTTTTTTTTTAAAACATTCCCAACGAATAAATTTCCAGTCAAGTCGACAATGACTATAAATCTTGTCTCCTTCTCCACTGCAGAGAATACTAAACGAGCTCAACCTCCATACATAATAGTAACTCTACAATATAACGTATCTTACACACCCACTCACTCACTCACACACATATACATATTATATCTATCTATACCTACACATCCACAGACACACAACCCCCCAACGACTGAACAAGTGCTTGAAATGGTCTCTTCAACCAACCTACACCACACATCCGTATATAAGCATGCCCGCCCAAAACACACTACAAGCCTCTCTACATCGACAGAGCCTCTACAAGTACCTATCCTATGTATTACATTCCACAAGAACCTATTTCTTTTCTCTTTGACTCGCCCGTCCAAACCAACTTGTTAAAGTCACGCAGGCACGGACATATGTATTTCTAGCTCTGAGGACGGAGAAAAAGGGAGACACACACATACACACGAGGGAGAGAGAGAGAGAGAGAGAGAGTCAGAAAAAAAAACAGAAATCAGAGTCGGATGATAGTTGAGAGAATGAGAGAATGAAATGAAACGAGGGCTTAATTGCACTTTGTGTCTTGTTCATACACTTCACTTGATCGATAAATGAGCGGGCCGGATTCCCCCCTCTCTATCTTTTCTCTCTCTCTCTCTCTGTCTCCCTCCATAAATGCTTACATATTCAAAGGGCTCCGTATTTCCCTTAAGTAGAAAGTAACTCATGGGAGAAAGCATTTTACAAACGCTCCGAGAGTCCCCCAAACAGAGGCCGAGAGTTGTAGTGAACACTCTTCTAAAGAATATACAGAAACTCTCCAGCCTCAATGAGCTCCCTTTGTAGAGAGATCTCTTTACAGCTGGTCTAACCACGCTCGTAAATACTTTCACATATTAGAGAGAGAGAGAGAGGCTCACGCCTGTACATACAAAATATACATACAAACATGAATACAAGCCCATGTCAATCCTACATACGTGTGTGTGCATGTGTGCAAAGAATTCTTTACAGTAGAGATAGAATTAACCATACATTTAAAAAATAAAACTACTATATAATTCCTAATAATTTTTTCCCCGTATTATCAAAATTATAGGAACATCAACAATTATTATAATATTTTTGAGTTATAGAAACCTCGTAGGATCCCGGATAATACTCATAGTGTCTACCTTATTGAATATCTATATAATTTGTATCTTCAGAAAAAAAAATATACTGTCCTTGGTTTTGACATGACGGGATACTCCATGGGAATCACATCCGAGTGTAAGTATGTATTCCCAGCGTATAAAAATTCCGGGTAGAATTCCATGGGTGTACATACATAATTACATATGTAATTATGTATGTAGTCACTAACATGGTGTTCCGAAGTGATTATGCATAATATCCCTTGTAAGAAAACTCGGAGGGAGTAGTAAGGGAGAAAAAAAGAAAGAGAGAGAGAGAGAGAGAGAGAGAGAGAGAGAGAGAGAGAAATCTCCATTCATTTCCTAGGCTATGGTACGCTAGGAAATTTCGTCGTGTCTGAGTAGAGTACATCTAGAGAAGAGCAATTCATCACTCAATTCCTCCATCCCCTCCCACACCCCGGCTCCTCGGAACCAGAGAACCAGAGAACCACCATTCCAAGTCAATCCCAGGATGTCGTTCCCTTTCAAACCATCCTAAACAATCTTCACTGCCTTGCGGAGATGGATAAAAAATAAATACAGAACAAATAGTGGAAACAAGTCCAATTATTCCATCACCAACTCACTTCCTATCATCATCAACCCCATTTTTACATATATAGACTTTTCATACCTTGGGAAAGACTTGAGTTTAGAGACATGCACAGAGAAGAGTATAAAACCCATTTCGTTGCACTCCCTCCTCCCCCCCCTCAAATCCATACATACATTCATACATACACTCCCGAGCCGAGTTCTCAGCCTGAGATAAATTAATGAGCTCTTGTAAATAATTTCCCTCAAATAGATGCTCGTCTTTGAGTGCTTACTCCCTAGGTCTCTGTATAGTTAGATACAGTGGAGGGCATCCCACAATACAAACTACACACACAGACCCACACCCACATACCCACAAAAACTACTCAAATGAAGAAAATAAATTATTGTACATTTTATCCAAATGAGCTCCACAAGCCTACCTATGATTAAATATCTTATAAGTACCATGTATACATAGATATGTATAGAGGGAACATTTACATGCTCATTTTTCTCAAGATCCCTATCCCGCCCCTCTTTACATCTTTTAGCAAATTTACGGAGCCTACTTCCCTCCAAATACAAAAAAAAAATATGTCTTTTAGTAGAATCCCTTGTGAAGAAGAAGCTCCTCCTTTCCCCGCCAAATAGTAACTAGCAATGGCTCCACAGACAGACAATCAGGGGAAAATACAATGATTTTTTTTTTTGACGATGAACTTTTTTTTTCCTTTCAAATTTATTATCTAAATCCCCAATCTTTTTCCCTGTGAAATTAAGTTCCAAATCTATATGCAAAGGAGAGACATTGATAATTTCCTCACTGGATTATTTATTTTTTAAAAAAGAAGAAATTTCTACGTGCAGGTATGTACAGTACAAATATTCTCTATTTTAGGTCTATTTGTTTAGTAGAATTTCAAAAGCCTCCCAAGTTTTTTTTTTAAAAGAAAAACCATGTAAAAAATTCAAATTCAATTACTCAAAAAAGAAATCATCCAACAAATTATTCATTTTCAAATTACTCTTCCACTGTACTAATATGATTTGAATGTCAAGCCTTACTCCTAGCTTTTGGGAATTCCTCCTGATTTTTAGCCTTGCCCCAGTACGTGCAGAGATAGTAAAAATTATTGTATTTCCCTGGTTTCCTTTTTTTCCTATGAGGTAATACGTTCAAAATCCCTACTTCTTTTTTTCCTTCCTGGCTGAAAGGGAAAATTCCCGTACAAAAATTCACAATAGATCTAAAAAGAGAGAAAAAAAGGAAGAAAAGGTACATATATGCTCACGGAGAGTGAGTCTACACAGAATGGAAAAAAACATTGTAGAGTTCACTGGAAGGATTGTGTAATAGCACTCGTTAACTTCAATCTGCTTTCTTCACATCCTCTCTTGCAACACGGCACTTTCAAGACTCCCCACCCACAATTATACATGGAAGCCACAATAATACATATCGCTTTGAGTAGTATTAGTAGTAGTTCGTCGTTGTAGTGGTAGTAATAAGCATAGAAAAAAACACCTTTCGATTTATTCCTATCAAAATGCATGTTATACGTATTTCCGCAACTTACCGAAGGTCGGGGAAAAATATGTATGTATGTATACTTATATATAATAACGTATACACATCAAAACATGTAAGGCTCAGTAATAAATTATACAATAATAGATGTATTTGATACAAAAAGATCCTCCAAGCTGGGTTCAATTTTGGGAAGAGTATTATAAGGCTATAGGAAACGTGTACCTTCTCATATATGATTATATACTCTCTCTCTCTCTCTCTCTCTCTCTCGCTCTCTCTCTCACATATACACACAAACACAGACATAAACACACGTAAGTGCCTTTATACCTAGGCTTTAATTCGATCCTCAGGTTTTGAAGAGGCATTTAGGAGGAGGAGGAGGAGGAGGAGGGTAAAAAAAATCTGGAGAGAAAATTGATAGTGATGAAATCCGGTTGAAGAGGGGAACACTTTTTTTTACAAGTTGGATGACGCTGAAACTTTCGAGTCCTCTCCAGAGTACAGAGAAGAGGGGAGAGAGAGAGAGAGAGAGAGAGAGAGAGAGAGAGAGAGAGAGAGAGAGAGAGAAAGTAGCCCGATAAAATATATGAAATAATCATGTGCCCATATAATAATAATCTGCTCAGGGGAGAAATTCTCTCCCTTCCACTCCTGTACGTTCATATAAGTCGAGCGGTATAGTTTAATACGCTTTCAATCATCCCCATCAAGGAACACTTAACACACGTATGTTATCCCTCCATATATGTAGGTATATGCACCTATCCCCTACCCACATCAAACACATATGTACATACATGCATAAATCTCACACAAGGAACATTCTGACTTAACATCCCGAGCCCCTCCTCATACCCTCCCAACTACAGAATGAAAGCACACATCCCTCTTTACGAGTTTACCCACCTGTTTTAAATCTCTCGATTGCCACCTTATACTCAAGTAACAAAATCCTTTTCTCCTGGAGTTTTCAAATCCCAGGAAAAGACATACAATTTTTATATAAAGTTCTGTATTAAATCCCCTAATCATTTCGCCCTCCAGAGCTAAAATGCTAAATTCCTATAGATACTATAAGTATCTACAGAAGATTTCATGTACAATTTCCCTTGAAGAACTTCTTCCTCTGAATCTGGGACAATATTTTTTTTTAAAACAAAAAAAAATACACTCTTATGTGCACACATGGTAGATATGTCTTTAAAAAGTAATTACAAAGTCCCTTTAAAAAAAAACAACTAGGAGGAATTCCCTTGTAATTACATACGGAGAGAAAGTGTGATGGATATGGTCCAGAGGAGAAACACATATCTACTTATATTATTATGTGTCATGAGTGTGGAATAAAATAAGGGGATGATGTAGAATATATCCGGATTTTTAATCAAAAAAATAGAAAGAAAGAGAAGGGGGGAAAAAAAACTTTAAATCCCGACACCATAGGAGCACCTGTTTCCTCCATCTCCCGCCGCCGGAACACCATCAGAATTACTCACACTGTCCTCCTAAACCTTCCATGAGAGTCCTGGGTGGAGGATATTATGTATATACCTATACCTAGAGATATGTGTGGACACATAAGTCAGGAAATACTTCCATGGCACTATTTTCTCACAGATTACCTTCAGGAGGGAACCTTACCGAGGGGCCAAACTTCAGCTTTAAAAGATTAAATTGTCAGCAGGGAAAGAATAATGAAGAATATAATTCACATTTCTCTCCAAATTATCCCAACAATAGTTTCACTCTCCTCCTCTCATCATTCAAAAAAAAACACTATACTTACACACTACTATAAGTATATCTATGTAAATACATATGTATATCTACTTGTACCAAAATATTTTTAAAGACGCCTCAACAGTAGTTACTTCATATTCTTTCCCACACAGAGTCTACACATAAACTAAACTAACTCAAAGATTCCTCCAAACAGACTCCTCACATTTCCTTCTATAATGGACTAGATATATCTACATATATAAATATATACCTAATTATGTATATATATATAACTACACACTACTAACCCATCATGCATGTAAGGAGTTTAGATGAGAAAAAGTTAGGAGCTTCCATCACTGATTACATTTTGGCACACAAATGCCTGGATATAATTTAGCAAAAAGGGCTACACTCCTCTCCTCTCTCTTATATATGAATATAACGTCCATATATATAACCAACTACCTGTGAATCTACCCACAATCTACTTCCCACAAAATATCACAGGTAGGGAGGAAAAAAAGAAGGTAATCGATACCTCTTGAGGCTGTAAGGGTAAGAGTACAGAGCTTGTACACAGACCAAGACACAAGACATTTACGAAGATTCAAAGAAACAAACAAAACATGTGGAAGAACCAGCTGGGGAAGAATCCCCGGACCATTTTTAATTGCTCTCAGTTCATTACTCCCAATTGTGTCATTTCCTTCCATACGTACACACACTCAAGTACATACGTACAGTTACTTATTCCTATAGGGATGGAGGAGCTCAAAACATATACAACACACATATATGTATAGATACATCTATACGTACAACCGTTCCGCCGGACTATGTCTTTCTACTGGAGTTTAAGGAACATCAGCCTTAGTTAGCCCTAATGAATTCCCTCGTATCAGTAACTATAGATACTGATATAGCTACTGACATGAAGAGCGTATGTGGAGGACAGGAAAACACGTTCTTCCTCAAACCATTCCACGTGGAGCAGACACAACATGAGTAACTCAAGACTCTGCGGTGGGTTCAACTGCAGAGAGAGAGAGCAAGAGAGAGAGAGAGAGAGAGAGAGAGAGAGGGAGAGAGAGAGAGAGAGAGAGAGAGAGAGAGAGAGAGAGAGAGAGAGAGAGAGAGAGAGAGAGAGAGATACATCCCCATGAGTGACGATGCATGTTCCATACAGAGTATCATTAATTAGGCGTCCAATTACATGCATGCATTACTATAAAGCCTGAAGGAAATTCTGGAAACCCACTACCCTTTACCACAATTATTCAAGAACTGCCAATTTTTCAAACGTCATGACGAAATGCTACTCTCATCTCTCCTCCAATATTTATTTCCATAAGGGAAAAATTAGATTGGGTTGAGAGAGAGAGAAAGAGAGAGAGAGAGAGAGAGAGAGAGAGTATCTCTCTCAGACAGACAGACAGAGAAAGAGGGTACACGAAAGTATGTATCTATGTGTGTCTAAATGTTAAAATTAATTATCACTTGTCTCAATGACAGAATACGACAGAGTTTACCATTCCGGAGACATCCGACGGAGCAACCTAATTTTTTTATGAAGATTTGACACATCCTAATAGAAGGTACGAACCGAGGGTATAAATACATAATTATTGTGGAGATATATATCAGGGCCATCAAATCCCAAGGTAAATTTTAACATTAGCAGGAAATTGGATTTTTAAAGCATATGCCTTACCCCGTACACATGGATAATAACAACTGGGAGAGAGAAAATCCTTTTCGAACTCCTCCGAGACTCCCAGAAAATTTCCCTCAACGCCTCCCTTCCACCACCACCATATAAAAGAGATATATCCCCCCTCTACTAGTGGACTCCTATACCCTTTCCTTATCTACGGATGATTCCCCTTCCTGAGAACCGCAAGAATTTCTAATGCTGAGGTTAACCCCTCCGAAATGCTTCCTTCCCCGTCTCCTCCTATTTTTCCTACCTCGGCCCAACTACTCCCCCAACACTCTCCCAAAGTCTAGACTTGAAAATAATAAATTAATTTCAATCAAATTCAATCATTTACTTAATACTAGATAGACTCAGATACTATAATTTATTATAGTAGTCCCCTACAAAATCTTTGGATACAATTAATGTAGCCCTGGATTTTTTCAGACAGTTCCTTTTATGTGATAGTACTAATTGTTATTAATTATTAAAATCCAACCCCCCCCCCTCTCTCTCTCTCACACACACACACACACACACATACATACATTTCAGTCTAATTCTGTTTAGCTTTTAGTTCAATGAAAGTCTGTCAATCAAAAAACTAATGGATAATTTGAGGAAGTTTTTCCTGCCCTCATATATGTAAGTGTAATTGATCCCCTCGCCGGCCCTTCACTCCCCTACTCCTATATATAATTGATTTTCATTGGAACGGAAGGATAAATTAGTAGAGAGCAGGAGGGACGGGTTGACAAAAATAAATCGATCAAAATTCCCATCATTAATCTACAAAGTACAAGGAGCTACTCGGGAGAAAGGGAAGTAAGGGCCAACCATGATTTCTATGGACGGAGAGACGGCAAGAACGCCATGAACGAGGAAGAACAACGTATATTTCTCTTTCAGCCACAACACCCGTGAGGAGCTTCACACTACTACGGAATCCTTTTTAATTAGTAATGCATTGAGAAGTAAGTATATCTATGTATGTATCTAATAATTATAACCAAGTCCATAATATAATACCATATATTTATAGTAAATATATGTATCTATCCATAATAATCATCATATGTAGAGCCCCCCCTTCCGGCTCAAATTTAATCCTCAGGAATGTTAACTCCTGACAGGGTTGGATATGTATCTCTATGTAGATATGTATGTATCTACATGACATGTGTGTGTGTGTGTGAGCTCCTTGGGAATCAATTCCTTTAAAAATCAAACTCCCTCTCTCATAAGCATAACCATACAATTACTCTCCTGCCTGAGCAACGTTACTCCAGTTATATTACAGGTACTTGTGGTGGGTCCTCTCATGATCTCACAGTATCAGAACAATCACCCACCACAATCACTTATTAAACTGGGTCCCGAGCTTGAAATATAAATGAGAGGCTCATGTCAAATTAAGGACACCTACATACATATGTATATACATGAGAAATGACTCATGAGGAGCATAGCCTTCCCCAACAGATTTTACATCTCCTTACGGGAAATCATACACAGAAATGAACCCCTCTCCTGTACATACAGATGAAATTATGCACAACCACTCACTCCAGAACACACACAGACAGACAAATACCCGGAAACCTTGTAATACTCGATCTTTCCATCAGCTCGGATCCAGACACCACAACAAGTCACCCAGACATTAGTTACACAAAACTACTCGAGAGTCAATTCAAAAGTATGTAGCCCTTGGCCCAAAACAAAAATCATTTACTATGCCTCCGCTAATACTCACGCATATTTTTGTATATTTACATAAATCTGATCCTAACAGATTTCCAGGTCACGCACAATAATGGCGCTCAAATGTAAATAGAGAAGGAGTGAGAGTCAATCCACCTCACACATACATACACACACACACCCACATAGACACACGCAGACACAGACACACACACACACATACAGTAATCACAAGGAATCCAATATTGGCAAGAGGAAAAGTCCGTAATAAAATGCTAACTATCGGAGCAAATATTAGCATACTATTTGCAACGTCTGATCATTAGATCAGTATGTATCTACACTCCAACAAAGAGCTACTACTCTAGTAGTAGTAGAGGAGCCGAAGCCAATAGAGCCACTAAAAGTACTCCTTATGCCAATCCGAAGGCCAATCTTCAGAGAGCTGCATATATGTACGTACGTAATTAGTAGATACACATCTACAATTAGTATAATAGGTTCCTCCCGATCCCGTAATACGTAAAAAGGCAGGGAGTCTACAGAGGGTCCAAATTAATACTAGTATCCACACCCACACAGATATAGTCCGACTACAATGAAATTACAGTATCTATCCCTCTCAACCTACCTACCAAATATGAAGTTTCACACCATCAAAATCCCCTTCCAGCTCAGTCACAATCCATAAGCATACTGTTAAAAATAGGGGAGCGTAACTGTAACTGTAGATAGCTGAGGATTCTAGTAAACAGGGATTCCCAATCCACAAGAGTCCTTTTATAAGCCTCCTAAAAATCTTCAACCATCTACAAAAGTCCATATCTATGGGATCCAGAGCTTTCTCCCCACTAAAATTAGCATGCCATGCACAAAAACATATATTACATGCGTAAATTTCTCTGGTTCATTAATTAGTTGACATTATCTCTCTCTCTCTCTCTCTCTCTCTCTCTCTCTCTCTCTCTCTCTCTCTCTCTCCCTCTCACTGTTCCTCGGCATGTGTAGTCAAACAGCTCGCCAAATTAGTAGTCCGCTATTAATAATTAGTGAAAAGGAACATTCTAACTTCACAAGGGTGGAGTAAACTTACAGAGCAGATTTTCTTTTCAAATAGAATTAAATAGTAATTACATTAAAGTAAAGAAACTTCTTTGATAAAACATGCAAAGATTTCAAGCGTTTGTTGGGGCAATGCATATGTATGTATGTGTATATATATCTATCTACATGTAAATAAATATACACATATGTACATACATGTGATTTTACATCATGTAAGTATACCATTGAGACTACCACAAGGCTTCCCTCTCCCCTTGTCCAAATAGGACTACCAAAATGCAAATATCTATAAAAGTAGATATATGTATACATGGGGTCATAGACTATCATTTAAGACCATACAGTGATACAATCAGAGATGGAAATCCAATTCCTCTGTACGAGTTAACTTCAAACGGGGAGCTGTACAATAATAATTATTTACTCAGCTCCCTCCTATGTACATATGTACATTAACAATAACAGTCGAGAATAACAAGTTCCCTCCCCAAACCATCACCCAAACTTTACAAATTCACTGAGTATTACTGCGTATTATTAGCATTGGGAAGCTTCCCTTCAAAAATTGCATGAGTGAGTAGACAAAGAGTTAAGTTATATAGTGCTCCTCCAAGTGTAACCATGAAGGAGTCAATTGACCTAATTATTATCAATTGTATGAGAGACGTATCATTGTCACATTACAACTACAAGAAGAAGCGAGCCCATCCACAGATCTAACACAATTAGCCTGTGTGCATGGATTTGAATTATAAAAAAATTGAATTAGGTGACACAAAAGTGATTCAATTGGAAGATAATTTTTTGGTGATAACAGAAGTGAGCGACACCAGAGTCAGAGTATCGACAGTCCCATGGTGGAGTAATGGTGATGAGAAAGTAGTGAGCGAGAGCAAGAAAAAAAAAAGAAAGTAAGAAATATAAAGTAATGTTACGGTTCGTTGAGTCAAAATTCAATGAGTTAGATCCATATATGAGCGTCGAACAGCACACACTCATATATACAAGTATCTATCTATACATATCTGCATATATGTCCTTATATATTTATATTTTTTTTTTGTAGAGAGACGTGTAAGTTAACGTAAAGATAGATCCCAGAGAGAAGGCACAAGAAGAAAATCTGAAGAATCAAAACCCCACTTGTACATAGTAATACATTGTATGGAGTTAGCAGTCGGATAGGGACAATATAATGGCACAGACACCCAAATAAATGTTTGACAAGCGTGTGAGACAAAAATAGAGAGAGAGAGAGGGGGGGGCAGAGAGGGACACACACACATACACACACAGTGTGAGAGAGAGAGAGAGAGAAACAATCTAAGTGTCCACTCAAGTCGAAACTGTATTTCACCTTCAGGTTCCTCTACGTCCCCTCACTTGCTCACACAGATTAATCCACTGTAGATATATTTTGTGTCCTCTTCCCTCTCATGTGGGAGAGTCGGGAGAATTCCTCAATAACTCCTCGACTTTTTCTCAATTCTCTGTCTCTCCGACCACCACAAATGAGCTCCCAGAAGAACGCATGGGAGAGAGGTTCCCTCAATTCCCAGTATGTAATTAACTATGGTAATTACCCGAATTCATCACGAACAGGATTTATTTTAGCAATTATTAGTACTTAGTCCACCAGAGAGTTACTCTACTGAAGAGTCAGAATTATGAAGTTCCAAGACCATAATATGTGTCGAAGTAATTAGGGTTCCTCACACAAGTTCCGTCCCTTCCATTCCTTCCAATAGGAAAAGACAAAAAAAATTTACGAAATCGAGATGAGTGTATATATAGACAGTTTTCGTGGAAAAATTCCAAGGGGAATGTGAAATCAGAACCGGTTGAACCGACCCTGTCGAAGTCCAACTCCGACTGAAACTTGGCTCCTAACTTTCTAGTTTGGAGCAAGAGAGAGAGAGAGAGAGAGAGAGAGAGAGAAAGAGAGAGAAAGAGAGTCTCCTACTAGGGAAATGGATGTGTGGGAGTTTTCTCCAGCAATGTTCTCTTCCAGTAGTAGTGGGATATATTACCATCTCCAGGACTACACACACAGAGAGCCGGCTACAGGGCTGTATTTGTAGAGCTGCACCTCTCTCTCTCTCTCTCCTCTCCATAGTCGTCCTCATGATAGTAGGAGTCAGGAGAATTCCATCTTTAAAATGTCGACTATATCCTCTCCTTTCCCGGTTCTATTTCCTTGGGAGGTCGTACATATGTAAGTATATCTTTATATGACAATACATGCATACGAGCAAAAGTCCATTTATATTAAAACTACTAGATGTTATATTATATTATTATATGTATATACTCCTTCAAATATATAATTATATATAAATACACACAAACACACACACACACATACACATACATCCTCTCAAATACCAAATACACAACAACTGGAATCTTCATTCTCAAATGTACCCTCTCATATGGTCTCCAATCTATAGGATTTCCATGGTAAGGGTCCTCTCTTTTTGAATTCCACCGACTATTATTACATGTTGAATGTTGTGTGAGTAAGCAGACGCGGAGACGTAATAGGAGAACATGTAGACACTAAATACAACCAGTCACCGCACCACATTCCCCCTACCACTACAAAACTCTGATTTCTCAGTAATAAACTCATATCTTAATGTGTTATCAGAGAAAACAGAGCTCATTTTACCAGTGTCATTTCACATGTGGAAAAGTCCACTGGCGTATCCCGGAGCCCCAGTCAGAGACACAGTTTACATAATAAGTCCTGTCCCACATTTGTATGCGCTATGAGCCCTCCGTATGAACTCACACATTTCCCATTAAATACAAAATATCATGGACTTGAGTAAGTACATATATCTACATATGTGTACATGTGTGAACTACAGCCACAGCCCCATAGGTATCATCATATGCTACATATATGCTACATAAACAAAAACACAAAATTAAGACCCTATATCCCCTTCCCCTTGGAACCATATAAATATCTGTATGTATAGATAGATATGTATACCAAGGGATTCTCAACCCTGAGCCATCCAGTCATTGTCCAAACGTCCACAAGAAGTTCCCTATATAATGTATAGAGCCTAAGTCTGGAGTCTAGAGGATTAACCATATCTAGACACATAATTATTATACATATCTATGTATATATATTTAAGGGACGTGTTCCAATATCTGAGGGAAGGGTATCTGCATCCATGTTAACTCAAATTAATTACGGCAGCAATGAATCTGTCCACATCACTTCAAATTAGTATTTCAAATTATTTCAAATTAGACTGTATCATTCATACTTTTACGCCTGATTCTAACTGGAATAAACTGCAAATGAAACATATTAATTTATTTCCTCCCCCCCCCCAGTTTCCATACACACACACACACACACATACATACAAAGAAATCCTTCCAGAAACCTTTTAAATTCAAGGGAAGGGACTTTCCCCATATGAGCAAACGTACACGTTCACATCCAACCCAACCTAGCCACACCGAGCCCAACAATTCAATCCAAGCTCTTTCAAATGGTAGAATGGAACAGAGTCAGAGACTCTTCCAGTCAGAGAGAAAAATTACGACTCCAAGCACGTTCCATGACATTTTGTTACGCAAAATACCAAAAATCATGCCTTTTCATCCCAACCCTGTCCTCACATTAGTCAATAGTCATCTAATGCAGTTGGGTACGGTGAGCACGTTTAATTTTTTCCCTCGTTTTTTTTTAAATAAATACATACTACAAACATAGAATTTCGACCATAAAAAATACAAACACTGCACTGAGTAAAGAAAAAAAATACCCAGTATCCTCGTGAAAAATAAAAAGGGGAGGCAGAGAGAAAGTCAAGGACTTCTGCTTGGCTGACGTTACATACAATTTTTGCTACGGTAATTATACCACATTCAAGAATTAGATACTCCAAAAATAGAGCTCCCAAAAGTTTCAAACTTCAAGTAAAAAGTAAGAGTTTAAAAATTTATACAAATTAACTGTACCGAACCAAATGTGCAAATAATCCCCGGATTTTTTTTATATATTTTTTAACAAAAAGAGAAAGGGAAACAGAGATATATATAATAATTACACAGGTAAGTACATACATAATTACATATATGTATAATTACATAACGTTCGTCCTCATTCATTATGTGATGTAAAATTCTACAGCAAATATTTTCTCTTCCATTTCCAATTAGCACATAGTCGAAAGCTGACAAGTGGAGAGTTCTTCCGGGAGGAAAAACATTCTTTCACACTCCCGCTTCCCAACATATACTCAACGTATTACATAAGAGAAGGCGGACATAAAAGCGTCTCCGTCCCTCCACACCGGCAACCATAATTACTTACATTCATCCCGGCACCCGAGACCAGGGAAACCAGTCGTTCATATCCGTTGGACATCACTAAAAAAAATTGCATATCCCCTGTGTGACGTGACAGTGTACCGCACCAAAACACACAGGGACATATACAACCCACACACATACATACATAATTACATACATCCAAGGAAGAAAAAAAATGAACGTGCCTGAATTTTTTAACTTCCCTCTTGTTCAAACTCATGTTATTTCCCCAACGTTGACTAAAAGTATACGACTACTCCGAAGCTCTCAGGAATCTGACGTTCAGGGTATGAGGTAGATGAAAAGTACACACATATAGATAGACACACATATGTATATTCTAGAAACTAAAAGTAATTACATGGATACCATAGTCCCTTTCCGTACACCCCTATTAAATTCCAGTATATACGTATGAGAGTGAGGGAACAGAGGGTTCTTGGAAGGATCCTATTTTATTCCCAAAGAAAAATAAAAGCAAACAAGCTCAAATAATAATTCTAACGCTCTCCTATCGTCCCCATATTATATTAAAAAAAAAACCCGAGATTGTACATACAATACAAATCCTACTAAATTACATACTCAGAGAAAATTATAGAAGTATAGATATAAGTATGGGAGTAGGAAGAAATTTACTACTCATAAATTGTAAAAGAATATGCCTCGTTTAATCTTTCCCCAGAGGAGCGATTTGTGGAGAGACATTTTATACAGAGTTTGATTTATATTTGCAATAAATAAAACAACTTACTCAACAAACTATCAACAACATATTATAATGATCCAGGCCCAAGGATTCATTTCACTCAAAGTCTACCCGAACACCCCGACTACACGTAGAAGGAAACGGGAGCCCAAATAGACGCCTGTCTATAGCTTCATATAATTACACGATACATATACATACATACATATCTATATGTACGTCCATGTACAAGCACATATTTAGCCATATTATCATCATGTTTATTGGCATAGTTCTTTCCAAAACGTCTACTAACTCTCTCCCTCTCCCTCCGACAATATAAACATGAGCAATCAGTTTCCCTGAGAGCATTAAGCGCCTCATCCCGATCCAATGGAACTGAAAATTCCAACATACGGGAAGAAACCAACCAGGAGGGAAAGAATTTATGACCCAAGACCCACAAAACACTTGTACATATAAAAATATAGGACACATAGTCTCTCCTCTTATGTTTTCCCCTCAGCCTTTAAAACAACCAACACCATCAGTAAAAACTATAGAGATCTTTCTCTCTCTCTCTCTCTCTCTCTCTCTCTCTCTCACCCACTCTCTCTCCACACCAATACCAGAACCACAGCAACAACAACAACAACAAGGTACAAGGCACATTTCCAAACTCCCGGAGCCATCTGGAGACCAGCGGTTGCAACTCCCAAAAAACTTTCACTCCATCCCCAAACCACTGCGCTCACAATCCATTCTCTCAATACTCGACCGCTTCCAGCAGCAACGATCGAATTGAATAGTGAGACACACCATGTATATAATCTACACATAGTAGTATAACGTCAGTGTCTTATATTATAGTATACCTACCTATAGGCCCCTCTAGTAGTGTGTGCGTGAAAGGCGAAGAAAGAGAACGAGAGAGAGAGAGAGAGAGAGAGAGAACATCGGAAATAAAAAAGCAAGAAAAAAAATCTTGCTACAAAAGAGAAGGAGAATTCAGTAGTAGTAAGTAGTGAAAGAGTAAAAACCGTTAGTCCTTACACTTCTGTAATATAGTAGTAGAGAGTACGAGAGGGAGAGAGAGAGAGAGAGAGAGAGAGTGAAATGTCCAAAAATAATAGAGAACTTTTGGAACTCATCTCATGGTCTCTCTCAATGCCAACTACACCCCAAACTAGGAACTACAGTTACTACGACCATATAACCAAAACGTACTATCAATTCTTTCAAATCCAGAGAAACTTTTCCTCTAAATGGAACATGCTCGAGTAAAAAACTCATGTATGTACATCTAAGTGTGTATGAATTTAAAAAAAAAAGAGTGCTACTCCTTTCTATGTCACTAAGCACACTTGGAGTATATGATGGGGGAATATCATGGGGAGAGAGCGGAACGTTCTGAGAGGGCTCTCTCTCTCAAATATACTTATAGATATATATATATGCTCACCCAATTTTTTTTTTTGAGTATTTCCAACAACGGAAAGAGAGACGGCAGAGGAAGGAATAGGACAAGCTGGTGAAAAACTAATATGCATATATGGATACTTAACTGTAGATATGTACATACATATTCTATACTATATAAAAAAAAGCGGGTGTGTTGTAGTAGCTATGCATATTAAAAATTTCCGTACCAAGGAGTGCCTGGAAGAGTCTTGACTTGAAGATGCGGATCACGCGTTCGATGGCTAATCGCAATTGCTTGTCTTGAGGCTTTGTTAACTTTGAATGGTAATCTTCAAGTAGCTCTAGAGCCCGATGGGCCTCTGAAATAATAGAAATAAAGACAATGATTTTATTATTCTTCACAACAAAAATTCCTTTCCAATATACACATATAAATACACACACATATATATAGATATCCCACTTTTTAATCTAAACTTCGCATTATAATCTTCCTTTCACCGTAGATCAGTGTTGGGGAGGCGGAGAGCTCCCCCACACACATAAGAACATACATATATATCTTTAAGTATATATATATACAGGCAGAGCCATACAATAGATATAATATATACTTAACCTTATGTTTTATATAGTAATATTATATAGAGCTTCCCCATTTTCACAAATAAATTCAATATATAGGACTATTCAAGGATAACGAAGTTTCGAATCGATTCCGATGCGGGTTCTTCCTATTATTATCTCTTCTTCTTCTTAGCATACACGCCAAATCATTACTTTCTCCATACATCCTGGGTCTTCAAGGAGGGGAGACTAATAAGGGAACATATTTTCACATATAACCAGACACTATTACAAGGAGATAAGTTAATTTGTAGTCACAGCCCTACAATATATACAGTAACTCCCATCTTCACGTAACAGAGGAGGAGGAGGAGGAGGAGGATGGGAAGGAGGAGAAGGAGTAGTAGTTATTAGTACAAAAGGTAACCGGACCCTTCAATAATAAACCCAGTCGCTCAAGGAGCTGTACTCAACGTCCGTCCAGCGGAACCTGCTCGGAACGGCTCTGCTCCATCATCCCAGAGTACCCAATACCTCCATCCATGGATGTAGATACATATATACAATTACATAATCCATCTTTTCCCATTAAGCCCAATCCCTTCGATCAAGTTTCATTACCAAGGTTGACACTATCCTATTTCAAGAATTTCCTGGGGATTCAATTTTTTTTTTTTTTAAATAAATAAATAGGTACAAGATGTGTAGGATAGAAAGCCGCCCTTCCAGCCTTTCCAGTAAATACAATCCAATGAGAGTAATTCCCAATATTTCCAAGCAGCCTCAATTATTTACAAAGGGGTCAGGAATGTACGATATCATAATAAATCTACTCAATCTCTCCAATCCTTTCAAATTATTCCCTTGACAGAGGCATAAATAATTAATTACTCACACACACACACACACACATCTCCCCCCTTGAATGGAGTAGAGAAATGAAGGGAAATTATTACTTAATCATACAATGGTCACACATATATATGAAAATCTAAACAGAAGCACTGAATAATAAATTTTCAATTCTTTCAGGATGGAAAATAATGCCATAAATTTCATTTCCTAGAATACAGATTACTCATTTAAATAATTACATCACTCACAAATTCCATTGTAAATGAGCCCCATAAGTATCTCCCACATATCCGTCCACTACAGATATTTACAGGGGGGAAATTACGTGGCTTCACTACTTACTCGTACCAACAACCCATGTAAATAGGTAGATATATAAACTTGCCCTCGACAACAACAACAAGAAGAAGAAAAAAACAATAAGATGGAAAATATGAAATTAACTTTTAGGCTTATGGTACTTATACTCATATACATATGTATGTAATGTACGTATCTACATAGATATGTACCCCAGGATTCCAAAAAAGAAATCACAGAATAAATCCGCTCAAAGTAGTAGGTATCTACATATGTAAAGTAATATTATAGATATACCTATAGATAGATATATATAATTATGACATATGTAAGTCCACGAAAATAGACTCCTTTGCTCCCTCAACTCCCTGCAGGTGGCTAACATGTAAATTATAAGGTCATTAAGACGGAGTTTATTATTGAAAACAAAATGAAACATTATCACCACAACGTCGGAGTAAATGGGTGGAAATGTCACTGTGCATTCAGAGTGTAAGCGGTCCCAAAAATAATTACTTGTGGAAGTCATTAAGAGCAGGGCGAAGCATCAGGGACGAGAGAGACAGTATTTATATATAATTATTATATTCTATATATATATAGGTACAATTATATAGAATGTATGTATATATATATTTAAAACATATAACCAAAAAAGGATCCAGTGAGAAAGTGAGAGTTGAAGTTGTACACCGTAAACAGTAATTTAGTAACTATATCGGGGTAAATATTCCGAGGCCAGAGACTCAACTACAGAAACTCGAAAGTCATGTCCATCTCTCCTGCTCTCGCTGTAAATGCTCAAGTTTTACCAGGAAGTCAGACGGGATTAGCTCATATAATAATTATTATACAAATATATAATTATTATATGTATATACTTATATACATATATTTATTTATTTATTTAAATGCTTTATACCGTCGACACTATTGTAGTGTAATTTTATATATAAAACATTAAAATGTCCCCGCAACCCAAATAGTTCCTGTCACATTCCAGGGAATCAGACAGGACAGGGTAATGTACCACACTCCATGGGTATAGAATATTTAAAACATAAAATTATATCTCAACAAGTTTTCCTGAAAATACGTTGGACGGTGGGAGTGCATCCCTGACTTAAGAAGACGGGACAATACATTCCTATAAGTAAAATAATAATTAAAAGTATTACAACTATAGAGGAAAAATTTCCATATGAAAACATTACATAATGTATATATAGAGTTACTCCATACCGAGGACATCTCTATAAATATAATTATATAGGAGAAAACTGTGGCCAAATAAATCTCTCTACACAGGCCTGTTATCTCCATCCAATATTCCTAGAGTGCGGAGAGATCTCTACAGATTTCAAGTATAATTACATATAAATAAACACCTATCTCCAACCCGAGAGGAAAATGACATCATAATAAGGGAACTTATGGGAACTGTCTTCCAGACACATAGTTACAACAGGGACACTGTTGTTGGAAGTCATTTGAATCCTGTAGGGAAACTATGTTCAGAAGTAGAAGAGAGAGAGAGAGAGAAAGAGAGAAAGAGAGAGAGAGAGAGAGAGTGGGAGAGACAGAGAGAGAGGAAAAACATTTAAAACTGGGTTAATGGATTCATTAACCAAGAGCCAGTTAGTTTCTGGAATGATCATTAAAATCCTGAGTAGCCAAACATTTGCCATTTACATGCATTTATCGCACTGTCCGATCCCCTCCCTCCTCCAATATTCTTTCCACAAGTAGTTCAAACAATATCATATAAAAATCTCCCATCTTCCGTGTCTGTAGAAGTATCACATCTTCCAACGTACAATTATAAGTCAAGTATCCGAATCCTTGGAGAGCTTTAATAGCCTAGGAATCAAATCAAAGTTAAAAGGGGAAATTTCACATTTCCAATTTTGCAATTACTAGAGCAAAATGACACGTACGTGGGACTAGGGAGATGGTAGAGAGAGAGAGAGAGAGAGAGAGAGAGAGAGAGAGAGAGAGAGGAGCGGACAATAATAATACAGGACTTGGCCCAAGTTTTCTCTCAACAAGTGTGTTACCATCTTTCCCTTCCCTCTGTCACAGATAAGTCTGTGGGGCCCAACCATATGTTTTGAGCCGAGCCCTATGAAGATAATGATATCAAATCACCCACAATCCCCCATCCTGAAAACTTTTAATGCCACGAACCATTAACTAAAAATGGACAATTTTTTTATGTCTCTGTTAAAACTCCGCTCGCATCTTTGTTTTGTCACCCAGCAGTTGTTCCAGTCCAAGGTATATATATATATATATATATTAAGTACGTGTACATACTGTAGAACTGTCTCCACAGATATGTGCTCTCTCCAATAGGCCTCGGAGTCTTAGGATGGAGTAGAAGGGTTAAAAATGTCCTCCATTACCCAGGACAAAATGCCGTTATCAGTAGATAGGAGATAATGGCGACGGAGAGGAAGAAGTTGAGCGGGAAGTAAAAGTGAAATAACTGAGATACGGGCGCATTTATGAAACAAACTCCCAATGTGTAAAAGTTTCCAAACTGAGGAAATTGGTCTTCCGTTTTAAGAAAACTACTAACTTACTCAATATATCACCTCCCCTGGTTACCTCATCGTCTGATAAATGACACCAAAGCTCCTAATTTTCTAGGTGCTGATTGTGAGTTATGTTTACATAGCCTCTATATCTCTATCTCTCTCCCCCCCCCCACTTCCCAACGATTTCGCCTACAAAAGAAAACTAGTTAGTAAAATAGGACTTGGGTAAGTATAGTATTAAATAATAAACGCTATGAAAACAACCCCAAAATCCTAGGGATTCTCCCATGTCACATATGTATGTATATATAGGGATAGACATACAAGTAATTATATATGTAGTCCACACATATGTAATACATTATTATACATTCTACTCCGTCTGTTTCCCTAGAACTACAAACTCCCATGCAATAAGGACAGTTATATATCCTTTGAGCACGAAATCATATCAAATGGAGAGCGGGTGATTGTCATCAAGTGATATCTCAGGAGAGATAGAAACCAGATGATTGGAGCATATATGAAACCTTTATGTACACAAACACACACACACACACATGTGTGTGTGTGTGTGCCTGTACATGTATGTACATATATGTACTTTTACCACTCCTGACAACAGAAACCACAATAAAGACCAAGCGTAGATTTTTGGACACGAGTCCCTCTGTCTCTCAATCTCAGTCCAACTATCTCTCTCTCTCTCTCTTTCGCTTTATTTGTCTCCGTCAACCTCACGCTTTCAACAGATATTTACACACACCAACGGAAGAGGTAATGTCATCCGATGTAACGTAAATAGAGCTAAAATTTGTCCCCGTATGTTGTAAACAATCATCAACTAAAAGTCAAATATAATTAGTCAGAGAATTCTCCCGTTGGAAATTGAGGCATATCGACCCATACGGAGTCAAAGCAATGCTCCATCCTCTTTCGTCCACCCCCCTTCATTACAGCATTCCACCAAATTCCAACAATTTATAGCCGCAAGAGAGAGAGAGAGAGAGGGAGAGAGAGAGAGAGAGAGAGAGGGAGAGAGGGAAAAACTGCACAATTTCTAGCATCCAGGAAAGGAAGTGAAGCATCATCAAGTTTCAAATGTTGGTATAACAAAATTTGCGTCTGACGCAGATTTCTCTCAGCTGATCACTTCGGTCCTAGACACACACACACACACACAAATAAATACCCGTATCCCGTCACTAGGAGTCTACAAGTTCTATATCCCTTAACTGGAACTATAACTCTCATACAAAATTACTCCCATCCCATACGTCCACATAGGTAGGGACAGGTAATGCTTTCAAATCATGGTGTAACACACACAATTTCCACAAGAGCGTCGTGGTTGGTTTTCTCTCACTGAAATACAAGCACGTCTACTTATACATATATAATTACTTATTTATATCTATATATACAAGTGTCATTACTCACTCACTCACAAGAGCATACCCAGGCTTAGATAGAGCTCAGTTTATTATAAAACCACTACAACTCATAACATTGTGTGTGTGTGTGTGTGTGTGTGTCTGTGAGTTTAGTACACAGAGCTAGTATCCAGGAAACAAAGTCCTTGTTTATAATGGTTATAAACATGGGCTATATAGGTTCCAATTACAGTCTATTACAGGCTGTCCACACAGCTATTTTCCAGCCATTGTTTTTAATATGAAGTATATATGTACAAATACATGTATATACATGCAGAGTATTAGTAATAGTAGTAGTAGTAGTAGTAGCATATGTGTGTGCTAAGCAGGGCAGGGTTAGTATGAAGTATACATCCATAGATATACATATAAAAGCAATGAACTCACTCCTGTGAATGTAGATATTTATATCTACCCCTACAAAGTGTGTACTGCATACAGGTAGTTTTATTATGAGGGAGGACTCTTGTAGATCTATATGTTGAAGCCTGTTTTGTCTGCAGCCAACATTAGGTCAACACAATCAGAGCCCACATCTTCTCTTGTTCCTTGTCCACGGAAAACTCTAATGAGCTTTGTTCCCCGTCTTTCCATCTCATCAATCAATACACACTCCATAAATACATCCACATCAAAACAATTCCCGTCCCTATAATTACACATGCGGAGACCATTCAAAAGTTGTTTAGTAAATTAAGCCATTCTCTCCCCCCATGTACGTATAATTATGTATGTATGTATGTATGTCAATGACGTGTGGTTCCGTAGCTTCCCTCCACAAACACAGACATCTCTCTGGATATCTACATATTTTGTGTAAGAAAAACTGAGCAGCAACAGCAGCAGAAGTAGAAGGAGCAGCTGGTAATTATTTAATGTAAATAACCGATGAGCTATCTTGTATAGTATAGAAACTTCATACATGTGAGATTTCCTCTTGTGAAGTCAAGGCTCCGTGGAACCTTACTCAACCTGCCAACACCAAATAAGTAAGTAAGCTCATCATCAAGACCCTCACACACACACACACACACACACACACACACACACACATACCCCATAATGTGCTATTAGTGATCAATGCTTATGGAAACTTCCCTTAAATTAGTTCCTGTCAGTAGCAAGAGCAAGCCATTCGATTCTGCCTGTCTCTAGTGTGCACACAAAAGATTTACCCAGAAACAGAGTGTACAGAGTCAATTTCATAACATCATGAGTATAGATATATCTAGGTATAAGTAAGTATATAGTAGTACAGTAGTAGGAAATCTCAGAAGTATTAGCCCACAGATGAGATCCTGCAGACTATTATAATACATCCTTATAATAATTACAGCTATAAAGTCATTCCTCCAAAGACGTGAGGTATATGGATGTACATCTGGACTCATACGGATCCCTACGTACGGGAAATTTACGACCAGAGAGTCCCAGAAACAATAACAAGTACGGCAAGGTTAATATGCACTGAGGATGAAATAACTAAAGACGCTCGGAATCACGTCACCATCATTATCATTAAGATTTACACAAGTTGATAGAGCTATGTCTACAGTACCATAAGTTTCAACAGAGACCAAGTATGTAGGAAGGGCTCTAAGGAGAGTCTCTCTTCTATATACACCAATAATGTAAAAGTCATTCCAAAACGATTCCCTTTCCATTCCCAGCCACAACAGTCCGTAATGGGAATCTTAACTCGTGAAACCTCAACCGTTTATTATTCCGTAACTACATATATGTACATGTATATAGATATATTGATACATCACTCACACACACATGATGAGAAGCTAAAATTCCATTCTCTGAATTGTGTGTAGAACGGAAGCCCCTATAGAATGAATTAGTGAGAAGCCACAAGAATTTAATCCTCGTTTATTATTTCCACCCCGTAAATTCCTATTTTCCAAAGAAATTCCAACTCATCAGGAGAGAGGGAGAGAGAGAGAGAGAGAGAGAGAGAGAGAGAGATCAGAAGAAAATCAAACCACGCTCTGAGGCGTGCGGTAGTAGTATTAGTAATAGAAATACAGTAGTAGGAGTAGTGTTAGTAGTAGTAGAGTATGTATAGGGAAGAGATTTGAGTGAGAAAAAAATTATTCTCAAATGTATTCACATCTAATAAAATCACTGTTGATTGAGTTTCACTCAACGCAGGAGCGTAACATGTAAATTCTATCAATACAAAAAAAAACCTCCCTAGGCTTCAGCAGGAAATCGCTCCTAAAGAAATTAACGTCCGGATGCCTTTTCACACTGACAGTGTCATTCCATCATCACCCTCTCCATTTAGGAACTTTACCATGCTAACTATGCATGTAAAACGCAAGAGAGAGAATGAAAGAGAGAGAGAGAGAGAGAGACTCTGAGGGAAAAACATCAACAAAAAATTATTCCCACCCTGCAATTTTTCCTTCCTTTTTGTTATAATGTTGTCATTATCCAGACGATTTCCAAGTGGATTTCCAGACCTGAAATGAGCCTACTTTACACTGAGGAATTACAAATCCCTGTACACCCATTGAATAATTACACGAAATTGTACTTGTAGGTGACATTATTCACAGACAAAATTAGCTTTACAAAAAAAAAGAGCTCAAAGCTCACCCTCAAGTTACTACACTCATTATTAGCAAGCATTAAAGTCAAATTAATTCCTTGTAATTTTTCCTATATGCACATTAGTGGAATATGTATGTCTTGCCAAGTTGGACTGGTAATATATACAGATAGGAGCATTTGGAAACTTTCAAGAGGTGTTCCCCACGTTCAAGTCTAGTAGTCATTTTTGGGCGAGCGTTACAAATGTCAGGAACAGTCACCATTAAAAAAAACTACCGACGTTACAAGTCTTCCTGAATATGACTATTTGCAGTACAACTAGTCACACAAAAAAAAATAAAGCAACAGACTGTACAAGTGTACGAGAGAGAGAGAGAGAGAGAAAAAAAAACTGAGAGCCAAGAGCATTAACTTAAATTAGTTTTAATTTTCACTTCTCTCCCTTCCTTCTCGCCCTTAAATTAAAGTAAACAATTTTTGAGACAATATTTAAATGACAAAAATGAGGGGTGGACGTCAAGACAGTCATCGAGTCAACTAGTCCGAGCCACATAGTATACAATTTCAACAATCTGTGCCTATAACCTCAAGTACCAGGGAGTGAGTGATAAAGTGAGGACAGAGTGACAAAATGTATGTATTTAGGCCACAAGTCGGAATAAAATTCATTATTACTCTTCGTGAATGTTTGCTAAAAGGAGAAACAAAATGTCATTGTAATTCTATCAAGGGAATATATACAGATATCTATACACCCAGTGTCAGGACTCTTCCCTATACAATAGTCACACTAGTAGTAAAAGAAAATACGACAATAAATATTGGCAAAGACGGGACACTTAGACCACCTGAGAGTCTACAGTTTTTCCCTCTGCTTTTTTTATCCTACGCCTCTCTCTCTCTCTCTCTCTCTCTTTCCCCCTCTCTCTCTCTTCCCCACACACATACACAATTTAGCAATTCACACTTGGTACTTAGACACCTAATGCGACCTGTACAGAAAAAAATAAACATCTCCAGAGAGAGTGAGCAGAGAAAATACTTTGTCCTCCATGGGCTCATGCCACAACATCTCGTACGACTACTTGATGTTTAATGTAATCCTCATACCATTTTATTTAATCGGGGTGTAATCGTCAGAGTCGTCGTGGTCGTGGTCGTCATCGTCATTGTCGTCAACCTACTGTGCCCCATAGCCGCGTGTGTGTACTATAATCCAACGGGGTTTCTTTGATATTAAAGGAATAGCCGGAAAGCTTAATAACACGAGACAATTGGAACGAACCGACACCGCACATGACTGTGTACACACACATCCACATCCACATCCATGCACAAACATCCCTAAAATGTTCAACTAGTACAATATGAGGGAGAGAGAGAGAGAGAGAGAAAAGAGAGAGAGAGAGAGAGAAAGGGAGAGAGAGAGAGAAGCACCGCCAAGAGAAATAGTTTCCCTAGCGTTCACAATTTCTGGTGGCATTAAACTCTTTCAATAAATTATCCCTTCTCACATCATCCGCATCCATCAATCTGTCCCAGCTCTAAAAGTAAGTAGTAAGTATAGCCTGTCCATAGATATATTATGCGCCAAGCACCAAAAAAAACTACCTTGAGCACGGATACCTGTAATAATGTGGACGTACACTAGAGTCACACATACACACACACACACACACACACACAATGTCATGTATACTTATCATAATATAAAAATATATGTGTAACCTAGCGAAGATAAGGATACAACAAACCCCTCGACATCCTACTAACTAACGAAACATAATGTACACATGCAAGTTCACATTTAAGTACTTCACCCGTAACATCTACTCAAGTTTGAATCATGAGGGCTAGGTTGACTCACTCAGAAAGAGAAGAAGAAAAAAAAAACCTTTCAAAAATCCGTACACGAATTAAATACACGCCACATATATATTAGTACATTACCACAAGGGAGACCATCAAAAGAATCTGCATCCCATAATAAAAATCTGTTTGCTCAGCACACACGGAGACTCATTCAGCTCTCTAAAACTAAGTTAGGTGTGTTTCTGACAGCAGAGGCACATACACATACACACATACACATATCTACACACACATCCATACATCTCCATGTATATAAGTACACATGAGAGTAAAGTTCCCTCATATATGTACACGTTAAATATAACACCATCTACTTACTTACTCTTTTTTTCCCCCTTTAAAATACTCTCTCATGCAAAAATATGGAAAAGTTTTCTTCACCGCCAGCAATCATCACCACCTTCCTTCCTTTCACGCCCACTTCTTAAATACAAACTAACGGACATGTAGAGTCAATGTAATATAATGGACACGTAGTAGGAGTACATTGGATGCAGTCATAATTACATTAGCAACTGTGTCTATCTGCCTCGGTCAGAGCGATGAAACAATATTTCAAGTCATTCTAACAACAATAACAACAACAACAACTATTACTACTATACTGTCAGTACTAAGCTATATTCCAGGGAAAAAATTCTGACGTATAAAAAAATAAAGTCAACTAAAAACCGGTCAAACTACAAAATAGAAAAAAAAACAATGCACATCAAATATTTGTAAGTAATTACTACTGAAGGAGCAATTGACGATTCCTTATTCCTTGTTCATAAAAAAAATCCAAGAAAATTACTCTCAACTAATTGTTTATTAGTCTTTCCAGGAAAGGTTATTACACCAAAACCAGAAGACTCTATACATTATGCTCAGAAGTGAAAAACAATAAGAATTTACTGTGTATTCTGAGAGAGTGAGTGAGTCAGTAGATGAAATACTACGCCAGGTTCAAATTCCCTTCGTCTCTCTATCTCTCTCAGTCTCTCACTCACATTCTGCTGATGAACCTAACAATAATAAAAATATGAACACGCACGTGTTCATGCTGATGTGAATTTTTTAGCCATTAAGTCAAATGTCTTCGTCTGATTATAACAAGGTTCATTATTTAAGCCTACCTCTACCGGTGACTTTACACGGGAATAGTATCGAAGGTAGAGGATAAATTAGATCCAACCCCTGCTAAATTTATTTAAATATTATGATGAGACCGTTTAAATTCAGCCATGAGAGCACCACTCTCTCCTCACACACATTCTCTCTCTCTCTCTCTCTCTCTCTCTCTCTCTCTCACTCACTCTGTTCGGGTGGTGGTGTATGTAACAATAACCCCGGACTCAGCTTAATTTTATTCACATTTTACTCCTCGTACATTCTCTGACAACCCAAACTTGTGCGCATACGGAAGTATCAGAAATGCATAATAATAAAGGACGACCATAATATAATATATACGTGTGGAAGACAAGTTTCTACAATACACTCAAAATTCGCCATATGAAACCAAACATGTGAAGACCATTTCGCCTACCATCCTTCCTCCCGAGATCCTCATCCAAGGACGATCCATCCAGAGCCCCCAAGTATTTAAATAAATACAGCGAATATTTCAACCCATCCGCTTAAGTGCGGCAGTTTCTCCAAGGACAGTATTTTTCCCTACAAAGCAAGGCCTAATAATTAAGTATCATCTAAAATCGTGTTACTAGCTACAGATTAAAATCTCATCTGGTCAAGAGTAGCCCAAGACTATGCCTTACTCACACACCTGCAGGAAATGATTACAATATCGTCCTAAAAATTACAGGGGTATGAACAGCACAGAGAGATACACACAGAGAGTATTAAGGAGTGATGGAAATAGTACAGCAAGTAAAATGAGCCTAATTGTCAGAAATCCAGTGGATTATTTTGATAGTACATACAAAAGTAATCCATGTTGTTCATTCCCGATCCGATTGGCTATGAAAAATGATTTGTTTGCTCAGACATCAATCAATATTTGTTCAATATAACTCCTACACATATAATTACATATATATACATAATTATTTCCTTATCCTATGGCCTATTTGATTTTGTGTAGGCTAGGCGGAGACATTTGAAGGGAAGTAAAATTCATGGCTTGAAGGTTATGTTAGGGATTTTGCCTCAATACAAAATAGCAAAGGATGAACATGTATCTTCACTTACGGAGGACCTATCAAGAACGGATACACACAGACCCACCGTATTAAGGCTCTGAGTTTCTGAGGAACAGTTTAACGAGCTTTTGCTTCTCCTGCACTTTCGGATACTTCCAGGAACGTCAATGAAGGGAGAGAAGCAAAAAAAAAAAAAAAAAAAAAAACCCCACGGAAATTCACCGAAGGCACAATGTACTCCCGTGATATGAATTCCAAATATTCTGATATGACGTCTATCATCATCATCCTCCTCCTCCTATTCTATTGCGAAAGCTTCCCCCCATTCCTTATCAGTCCTTTATAGTCCCTCGTCATATTTTTGTACACAAACATGAGTCCTCTACATGTACAGCTCCCGTGGCGGACCTGAATTCCATTACTCAATTGATATTCTCATGTCGCACCGACACACTGCTACTACTACTACTACTACACTACCTTTGTCGTCCCAATGTGGTCGCCCAAAGGTAACACGTGAGTGCATGTTACCATCTAATTCGCATTTATAATCATGAACTTCAGAACCAAAGCACTATTTAGTCCTCAGCCTCGTCTCATACACTCGGAGAGAGAGAGAGAGAGAGAGACAGAGCCTTGACTCTCTCCGACAACTTCAACATCATTATGTAGCCCGTAGAACACCGCAAAAGCCAACAATTATTACTCCTACTACAACTTGAAGGAGTCGAAGAGTGAAGGGGTCTAATAATTCCAGAACCTGACACATCCCAAGAGCAGCTAATACTATATCTATGGTTTTAGTAGGAGTAGGAGTTCCAAGAGTATAAGTATTACTTAAGGTTAGTCAGGGACACCAAACATAAGAACTACTACTAAGTAGTCATCGGATTCCCTCCGCAAGGACACCACCATCACCCTTGTCCCATTTTAATTACCCTTGCTTATTTTTTTTTCTCTCTCTCTCTCTCGCTCCTACACTCTACAGCAATCATGACAGCATCCTAAAATCAAATTATTCTAATTCCATCCATTATTTGTCCCATCATGTTCTTTCTCAAGTATTCAACTCCAAAGGGTCACCAGAGCAGACAACAAAAAAGATTCCAATAGTCCACAGATAGATAGATACATATACTCAAAGACAAACGGAGGAGGAGAAAAAACAGATACTCAGAAGCAAGCCAGTCGTGCAGACAATATATGGCCTACATTCAAAGAATTGTCAGACTCTTCAGATCTGACGGCTCCGAACTATCTACATACAGACAGAGAGAGAGAGAGAGAGAGAGAGAGAGAGGCAATGAAAGACATCAACGACAAAAACGTCATAAAATTTTACAGGGCTTTATAAAATGACTACAAAGCTGTACTTAAAATTCGGAGAACAATTATCCATAAAAATTCGATATTCAAAAAATAAATTACATTCCTCTAAATATCAAAGAGTGCTTGCTCTGCTTAAACTAAAGTCCCATCCAACTGTGGAGTACATGGTACTCACAAAATACAGTGAGGTATTGTCAATTCCCGACGGTACACATCGCAGAGCTCACCAAGTCCCGACCTTGCATCCCATAGCGGACCATATAGCACGGGAAATTGCGCTTCAACACAAAGATTGAGTCACAGCAAGTCACAACAATTAGCTAATTATCGATTCTCGTCGTCCATAATACTCGACCCATCTACGACTCTGCTGCCTCACTCAGATAAATAATAATAACAATGCTCGGATCATGATACACACTCCTAATGTTCGGAGAGAGAGTCTAATGAGGATACATAGTTCGTCTTGAACATTCGATCTCCTTCCAAAGTTTCGTAATAGGTACCTCCTCCCGACTCCCATAGATATTGGACTCCCAGAAAACAAACTTTGTCTTTTTGAAGGGGGGGTGAGGGGATAGTACCAAAGGAAAAAGGAAACAGAAACTGGGGGGGGGGGTGGAAATCGGATGTACTATAAATTGTGTAATCAAATTTTTTGGGATACTTCCTTGCTCAAAAATGTATTTTTTTTTCGAAAAAAAAAACAAAATAAATACGGTTACTATATATAATAATAGTAGTACACAAAGGAATGGCACGTTCATGGTTTGAAGCTTCCCAGCTTCCGTACCTTTGTGTGAGAGTAATTCAAACCGTGCAAAAAAAAATACAGGGAAATTGTCTGTATATAGAAAAGAAATTAAATTCCTAACACAATCTCCTAGTTGATAAAAAAAATTGACAAAAAAATATCACTGCATTATTGTCAAGTGAGCTGGAGAATGACAAGGTTTGTAGAGCCGTCGAGTCAAAGATGAAACCGAAAACGGGAACAAGATACAAAGAGTCACAATTCAATTTAGCCCAGATAATAAACAAAGACATAAAATACATCAAGCCCCCAAAAAAAGAGACAATTCTCCCATCCTTCCAAAAGTATCCTCCTTTTTTCAGAGTCTCCCCCATTATCAACTCAAGAGTTTGATACCCTTGAACGCAGCCAGAATAAGAGGAAAAAGTCAATAGAAAATGTTAATATGAGTGGTACGACTTACATTCTCAAAACTGTAACTCTACACCCAACCATCTCTTCGGAGAAGAAGAGTAAGAAGAAGAAGAAGAAGAAGAGGAATAGAGAGAGAGAGAGAGAGAGAGAGAGAGAGAGAGAGAGAGAGAGAGAGAGAGAGAGAGCTTCGCCAAAATATTATCAATCTTTAATGTGAAATTGTGAATGGATCCATCCAAGCATTGCAGGGCGAGTCTCTGGTACTACTACACAAGTAGAGCATGTATCATGATGTACAACAGGAGAGGAAGAAGAAAAAAAAACTTGGGAGGACAAATTCTCCCAGGAATCAAAATGTACGAGAGAAACAGCAGTAGTAGCAACTCATCATTTGTAAATCTCTATGTGTATATATACTCCTGTTTTAAAAAAAATTACCAAAGTCAACATGATTACGAATCAACAGTTTACATAAGGAAAATCTTTTGAGTTCCTGCCGAAAAGCCCCCCCAAAGCCCGTAAATAATAAAAAAATACTTCTTTCAAAAGTACCATTTTATTACAGATTACAGTCCTATAAGTTATGTCAGGCTTAGTGGGGAGTGAGGTCTGTTGTATGTATATGTAAATATTTTACAATCATCCCACATAGATTCTTTCTCTTCGAAATACTACCTCAAACGTATGGGAAAAAAGTATAGGGATAATTATAAGTATATGGGTATACTCATAAATATGTACCTATATATCTATATATGTATGTATCTATGTATAAGTACATACGCAAACAAATCTTTGAAAGAAAACCAGAACAAATTGCGATGGACAAGTAAGTAGCCCTGATCTAAGTATACTTTAATTATTTATGATTTTGCATGTGCTCTAACAAATATATATATATCTGTAGAATTTTATGGGACCCGAAGTATCTATATCTACATTTCCACAAAAATCCTGGTGTTAGGGACTTGTATAGAGAAAATGGATTCATACTTGAAGTAACACATTTTCCTACTATACACAATCACACACATAGATACACATACATACATACATAAACACAAAGGGGGCAGACTGTACTAACGACCGGAAAAAGTACATCCATGTATATATATAAAGGGAACCTAACGGTAAACATGTCTGGATGCTTCCCTGTGGTTCATCTTTTCACATTTTATTTACTAACAAGAGTCGTCTGCACATGTATAAATGCAGGGAATGCAATGGGTAGCATCTACATAATATACACATATAATAATATAGCATGCAATAAAATTACAAAAAATCTAGAATGCAATGTATAGTATGTTCGTTCTACTAAAAGGGAATCGTGGAGAACCCCCCCCGTCCAAGTAACACCACTAACTTGTTTCTGACGATTTAACAGCTTTTCAAGAATTTGTGCAAAAACGTGTACGCCAGCAATAAATACTAAACTAATCCAAATATACAATTCAATTTCCACCACAGGAACAGCAACTAAGTCCGACTACATACACGTCCGTACGTAGCTCGACAGTTTCCCCAATAACTTCAGACGGAAACAAAATAGAACGACATGCCGAGGCAGAGAGGCAGAGGCTGAGGCAGAGGCCAGAGTTGACTGCAAAATGCTCCAGCATAATTTTAAAGATCGGAAGTAATTTATCAAGTGAAATGAAAAACCAAACGAGGGAGACGATAGGCAATAAGAATTCATCCTGGCAACCGCTACTAACGTAAGACCCTTCCTTCCTCTCCCAATCTCATCAGAATATGAGCATTGACGTTCTTCTCGTAAGTTTTTTTTTATCCCCCCTAGGACTTCAACACTGTATAACCAGGCACAGTTTCACAGTAGTGTAAAAGGAAGATAGTGTGAATCTAAAAATGTACACTGAATCAAAGGACAGGCACACACGGATGACTGATCTATAGACGGATGTTGAAAATGTTCATTTGTGTTCCTTCGGTCTCTCCATCACTAATCCCATTCAAGTTATGATTTGGCATAATAGTTACAATTTAAAAGGAGTTCCGCCAGAATAGGAGGTTTACACTTGAGTTCAAGCTATTGAGAAGCAAATACAGACAGGATTCCAGGTTCCATTAAAAAATACTAATGACACAGAAAAATATAGAGAAAACGAGTTAGAAGTAAGAGTGAGAGATAGAGAGAGAGAGAGAGAGATAGAGACTGAGAGGTAAAAAAATCGATGATGCCCTCACACTTTTTTCTCTTCTTTTCTTCGGTTCCCTGTAGTTGTATACATAAATGAACAGTTTTCACAGCTTTTCCCACCCTTTTATACTTAATAGAACCTGGTGCTCAATGTCGGAGATACAATACATTTTAGTGCTTGCTATCTGTATGTAAGTTTACTTTATTTTTTTAAAACCATGAAAAAAAAACTTTTGTCACTGGCTTTTATGCTACCCAGCGGATGAAGATGTTTCATGTTTGGAAGAACGGTTGACGGGATAGATACAATAGTTTGAGATAGTTCCTAAAAGAGGAAGAGATAGACAGACAGAGAGAGAGGGAGAGAGAGAGAGAGAGCTTTAGGCAGGCAGACAATTTTAAACAAGTAAACTCAATTTTTCTCCATTAATTTTTAAAAAACGAAATTCCAAGGTAAGGTAGAAAAAATGCGAACGAGTTTGTGTCTAAGGAAAGCGGTTTTCAGTATCAAGAAATATGGGAGTACATATTGAGGTCATTGTATGTACGCTAACACATGACAGAACACACATATAGATATGTACTCAGAGTTTTACTAATTTAGAACCTGGAGGTACGAGTTGCTGAAGATTTCTGACGCATATACAATTTGTACACACAACTTGCAATTTCCATAGGATAATAGACGCACACACATTTGGATTATTTCTAGAGGAAGACGAATGGTGTTTTTTTTTGTCTTACTTCCACATGCTGAATCTTTCCTGCTTTCTTTATATTTTTTTACATAGAACTGTCTAGGGAAGGAGAGATGTTGCAATTTTGGGTGCTTCTTTCACAGCTTGAATGCTTACCATATACTTTCCATATAAAGGCTGTCACCTTACTCGCTTATTCAGAGGATAAGTATACATACGAAGGCCTTCAGAAGAGGTTCAGGTAATGCTCAGCGAACGTTGTACGTACAATGACTGACTACATTTTAACATTTCATATTCTCAATTTTATTCTTTCACATCAAGAGTTGGTACTTCCAGCCGCATTTTCATCCGAGCTCAACTGGTATAGAATTAAAGGGAGCTAAATCACGTTATAAAAATGGGGACATTAAAGGAAGGATTGAAATAGGTTTCTTTTCTGAAACAAGTGCTTCTGCCGGTAGGTATGCGGAATTAGAGAAAAAAGGATATTGAAGAGAATTGAAGACTAATTGACTCCAGAGGGGAAAATCCTCAGAGATGTTGAAAACCATCTGGTTATAATGTCAAAATTTATATAGCATCTTACACAGTAAATAGATCCTACGAGAGTTCTTCCTGGTTACAAGAGTTTGAGTTTGATCCTCTAGAATACAGCACGATTATTTCCTAACTTTTGAAACTCACTTACAGTTTCCTCCCATAGTAGCGCTTGAGCTTATCTTCTTAGCAATACTTTCCTTCACTTGCAAATTTAAGGGAGAGGATTTTGTTAAACAAAAATTAAGTTAGTAAATGGGTGGAGTAGAGACAAAATAGTCTGTGACTGACATGACTTTATACATAATGGTTAAGAATTCCTCAAAGGCAGCAAGCAATATGGAGAGTACTGTCGAAACCGAAAAGAAAATTAAGGTCATTTAGCATCCATTTAATGGAAGTTGCTTCGAAGAATTTTTTGTCTTCATTTTTATTCCACAGTCGCTCCTTCTGCCCTACATTGGTTCGGTATGTCTACTTTGTACCAACCCCGTCATTAGATGTTGCAGTACTGTACGGGATTAGTTTGTCCAAACGTATCTACTTTCTAGAAAAACTTAACAATGCAGTGTTGTATAAAATGAAGAAAAAAAGACTAACCTTGCTTTCGCACAGGCATCCTGAAATTCTCCGGGAACTTCGTGACGGTGGCTTTGCTGAAATATACACGTCAAAGGAAAAAAATCACAACACTCAACCGTTTGCCCAACGGTTATCCCTCCTCACCATTAACTAAATACGCTATCACTTTTGTTTTATCCTAATTGAGTTCAGCTTCGTCACAGTCACAATATATTCGGCAGCATCGGGATTCCGTTTCCAAGTAGGTGAAAGTAATTCAAATGGATTTTGTCTTCGAAAATCTAATGAAATCCTTCAGCAGACTTTACTCAATTCAATTAGCTCCTTCAATCCACTTGGCTAAAAAAAATCCCTGAAAGAAACACACAAAGAAATGTTTGAATTTTAATGTTTTGTTTAGCACATTCAGTATCTACTAAATACATTCGTCAACAACACACGGACATTCCCATACATGTCACTCTCATCATCCATCCATGTGTACAAATTATCCCAAGAGCCTCAATTACAAGGTTTTTCTTATCTACCCAGTATCTCCAGTTAGCAATTGAACTCGTTTGACTCAAACGATCACAATAACAAGGAGATACAACAACAAAAAAACTGCAAACCAAGTCTAAAATACTGATAAGTCAACTGCCGACAGAGACTATTATCCTCAGACGTCCGGAACCCAGGACTAAACATCCCCTGGATTCCGTAATAGTAGTCTGACTTGGAAAGAACAAAAATAAATATTTACTCCAAATATTATAACAGCACTCCAATCACCGACGTCGAGGACAATCAAAGACTCCGAGCTCCCCCAACTACTTTTAATAATTTTGGCACAAATAGTTTTGATTTTGGAGCCATGATCCGACTGAGAGGAAGTCTACGCGAAAAAAATAGCCTATCATTGGACAAAATCCAATTTTATTCAATATATCCCCGACACATCTTAAATGTGTCAAACCAACTTAGTCTCTATCTCGTGACTGTTTACACACCACCAAATCTGACTCCTCTGTCTCCTAATCTTCCAAAGATATCATATCTAAAGTCCACCGAGCAGAAAGCTAATCAAAAGGAGCCACTTCGAAGTCATAACCGACCCTTCCATATCTCCCCTAAATAAACCCACTAATGCGGAACTCCTGTCAAATCCCGGAACACTTTTATATTATTTCAAACACTTGATTACACATCCCCAACAAATCCTACCCAACAGGCCGGATCACTCAAAATTAAAAAATTAAAAAAACAACTCCCTCGCAAAATATCTCTCAATCACTCAATCAAATCTCTCCCAACAATCCCATTTACTTAAACACACCTTCCAGCCTTATATCCGTGACTGTCCCATTTAACATTAAATTACTTCAACCCTTTTAACACCACCACCACCAGTCTCCAATTAATCCGCATCCCTCTCACACCATCCACATTCCTTCCATTAAAAAAACAAAATCTACAATAATGCTCTTAAATGAACCCAAGCCCCACAACTACCCAGGAATTGACATTTAATGACAAGTCTACTCACTCTAGACATAACCACGGGATTGAGTCCCTACAACACTTTTTTTTTTCAGTGTACACACTCAAAACACAAACAGAGGATGTCAAATATATTCCAAATATGTTGTTTCCAGGAACGGATGAAAATTTCTAAGTTTTTGAAAGTAATTAATTTCTACACACCGTTAACTGCTCCCGGATTCCCAATCAATGATCTTGTTGTAATCAGGGTGACCAAAAAAATTCGGTTAGCACAATTGTAAGTGGGTTGACTGTACACGAACCCAACCACTTGCTTCGAAAGTTACAAACGACGAGAACGGAGTATTAAGTCACCTCCTTGCGTATGGCGACAAGCCCTTCTACTCAACTGTTCAACTGTTTTTCTATGTTAAACCCAGAGTATGTCACTTCTGCTCAGAGCTCTCTCATCTGCATTTCCACTTTTTTCTCCCTTCAGCCAACTGCATACCCTCTCACTTAAACCCATGTGTTACTCCTCCCGCCAACTTTTAAATTTGTTCCGGTTCCTTCACACTTTTTTTTCGTTTGTTTTGTAAGGACCTAAGTACTTACTTACTAGGATTTTTATGAGTTAATAATAGTTCTCCCCGGACCGTTAGATTCTACTGAGGTACTTAATTATTTGGGATTGTTATTGTGCTATTTTGAATCGGAGAGCTCACAGTGGGATGTGGGGTTTCCATTGGTGGGAATTTTATTAATTTAGTTACATTATTTCACGTTTGTGTCATTGGGGCAACTTTTTGTAGTGTTTGGTTATAGTGGGATAAATTATTTTTGATTGTTTTGATTTGTGAGGGGGTATTTGGATTAATTGGAAAGTTGTATTTATTTTTAGTTGGAAGGTACTTAATTGGTTGTACTAATTGTGAAGGTAGATTTGTTTTTAATTGGGAGATAATTGTTTTATTTTTAGTTGTAGGGTAATTGTTTTTATTTTTAGTTGAACAGGGTACACGTGCCTTTTAGTTTTGGTTGTGAGGTAATTGTTTTTGTTTGGGGTTGTAAGGGATGTTTTTATTTTATGTTGTAGGGAAGTGTTTTGATTCGTAGTTATGAGGTAATTGTTTGTATTTTAATTGTATTGTAAGGGGTTATTGTTTTTAGATGTAGTTGGAAGTAACTTTTATTTTGATTTGTAATGTAAGGGAATTATATCTATTTTTATTTGTAATGTAAATTAATTATATCTATTTCATTCAATGAAACGTACAATTATTAGGAAATGAAAATGTTCAAGATTGGTGTCTGTTTCTTTCCAGGAGTGCTGAAGACATTTGTCAGTTGGTGACACCGGGTATAGAATCTAGACAGTGGTAGGAGAGTAAATAGGAAGAGTTCGTGCAATAACTGTGGACAACGTTGAAGCAGTGTGGGAGTACAAATAAAAGTGCAAGCTGTGTAAGTACAAATAAGTAGTCACTTAATGTACTGTAGGGTTGTTGCTTCGTGATTGTTGGGACTGAGAATGTGATCGATGTATTTTTTTTTAAATAACCTTAGATTTAGGAAGGGGGCGTATGTATTTGTGGTTATCATTGCATTGTTTCGATTGAGAAGTTAGGTTTGCGGGAGGCAGTGAAGATAGAGAATTGGGGCCTTTGTACACTTGAGTGTATGGCGCTGTGGATGAATGCAAATACTCTTGAGATACAAGGGATTTTTAGCAGTGAATTTGAGGAGAGCTTGCGACGATTGGGTCGGCACTCACTCTTTTGTGTAGTCGGTGTTGGTATTGATTCAAGTGGAAAGTAGATCATTGGTTTTTGAGATGGATTTTAATTACTTTTTCTTACACAGAAACTTGGGAAGGGTGACCTGGAAGATGGCAGATACGGATGTGACGCCGAATGCAGCAGTGACGAAGCCTAGATATGTGGTAGATCATTTTGTACCTGTGTATAATAAGGATAGAGTGGAGAGGACAGTAAACAAGACCGATATTTGGAACTCTATTTACAGCTGGCCTGAGAAGAGTCAAGTGTGAGTGGTTGTTGTTACTTGTCTGGGATAAATGAGATCTTGGTTAGCTTTAGAAACGAGTATTCTTGAAAGATCAAGTATCAAAAATTCATTTATGAACAATCTTTTTTCCACATGGAATAATAATGCGATCATGCTAATGAATGTGTGTTTTAATGTTAAAGATGGCCATTGGTGTATGCACCTGCCATTACAGGAGTGATGGCTGGACTGACCGGATGTTACATTAACAACAGTGCGCGTAGCTTTTTGTATTTAAATCAAACGGGTTTTTTGATATCGTACTTTGCAACGACTTTACTACCTGCAGGAACAGCTGCCATAGCACATTATGTGGTAAGGAGAGCTAAGAGGTTCGTTGGGAGGAATGGTGTGATATCGTCCTGGAAAATTAATGCTTGTATTGACCGTATAATTATAATTGCAGCAAATATCAGATGATATAGTAGCTACAAACACAAAGTGCCCAGTCTGTGTTCAAGTTCGGGCGGCATGCACTCAAATTGGATTTGGGTTGATCTACCCAGCTGTGATGACTCCTCTTTCCCTTTTTCCGGTAAAACTCTTATTACTGCCTTGATAGCTTTTTATCAGTCAATGCGAAGTTACTGTATAATGATTTAAAATTTTTAGATTTTAAACAAAATGAAGAAATCCCTTCGTATGCCCAATTTAATTAAAAATCCAAAGGATGTTTTTAAGTTTTTTGGAAACATATTCTATCCCATGCGACGCACACTGGGTTACTTTGCTGCTGCTCACATGGTAGTTTCAATGGGAATAACATATTTGGAACAGGAAAGCTATTTCACAAATGTAGCTCCTATGGTACGTTTACCACAGGACCAAGTGTTAAACTGAATTGAGTACGTAACGTGTATCTTAGATAATATGTAGATATATAAGCTGGGTACAGCATATATGAGCTGATCTTATCGTGTTGGGTAATTGAACTTTTTGATCAACTGTTTGATTTACATTGCTAGTTTATCTATACCCTAGCTTACTTTGGGGTTTGATGATGAATACAATAACAATGAACTCAACTGGCTCATGCTTTCAGACTATCCTTGTAATTGCAGAAAATTGCATTACATGTAAATATGTAGCACTAAGGTTCAGTGAAACTCCTAGACAATATTCTTTAATAATTCTAAAAGCTGAATGAATAAACCATGCAATTGTTTACAAAACAGCTATTTATATTCCAATTGTTTATTGAACATTTTTCGGGTATTTTTGACTCTAGGTTATGTTACACACTTTTAAGAATTGCTCAAAACCATGACATCCATTCAATTTTATCTTTATAATCAAAGTTGTAGTAGATACTCACAATACAACTAGCAGTTATATTCCATAAGAACACCTTAGTGAAAACATGCTGCACGTTATTATAATTATTATTTAATTTAAATTGTCATTTCTTCGACCCAACTTACAATTTAAAACGAAAGTAATAGTGTATGTACAAAAAACCAACCTCTCTTGTTGTTATGTTGTGATGCTGCGCTGTCATTTCCACTAGCACATACATATGAGACTACCATTCGCCACAGAATTCACTACATTAATTTATGCGGATTCCGCATTATCACCATAAGGGCATGTTGATGTATTTAAATACATCGGAGGATTATAAGAGTGCACCGAATCTCCGACGCCCATACATTTTAACATAATGTTGTATTAACATTCTCAATGTGTAACTCAATATTATAGTGAATGTATGTATGTACATAATTATAACAGAATATTTGAGTAGTGCGGGTGTGTATATACTTGCGGATATTGTTGCTGATTTATAAATATTGTAGTAGACACATGTATTATTATGGGCGTAATAATAGTACATTCACAAGTTTGAGCGTTTCGTATTGTTATAAAGTACAAGGATTTTACTAACGAGTTTGGTTATACGGAATCTCAGCATAGCAATAACAATGCACCATTGACATGCTGGAATTTTATAACTTTTCAAAACTACACTGTATTCGAAAGAAAACCAGCAAGTAAGATAGTTATCACTTGCAATTGTTAACGTTACTGTTACATATTACTTAATTACCAGACAGCTTCTCTAATGTTAAGATTCGACATTTTTTGATGATCAATCACAAGTGGTGAAATGGCAAGTGGACATGCCTATAGACTAATATAAACAAAATGTACATAGATATAGGGATTCGCAATAGATTTCCCTTGATTTTACTCCCCCGGTTGTTGGCATTCACGAAAGTTGTTATACGATTTCGCCACTTTCAACCATATTATAATGACATCAAAACAATAGCAACTTTTCTCATACGTGACACGATGCATTTCACATCTTGAAGGTTGACATTAGTAAATCAACGAAAACAACAAACTATACGCTACCTGGACATTTTTACAGCACATGCTGAAACACAAGATCTGCAATACGCAAACACTCAAGATGGTAAATACTAAATTGTACTTAAAAAATTCAGGGCGTCATAATTACTTGGTCATAATTTGACAATAAATCTCGTCAGCAGCTTTCGACAATTTGTGGAGTCGTGTGTTTGAACGAGGGTTTAGTAAGTAGCTGTAGAGATTGCCATTAAGGCATTACTGCTGTCAAGAACTTACTTAACATTTGTTTTGTTCAAAATGTAGCAATTTGAATGTAGAGTCAAACCATAGATTCTCGAAAATAATTTTTTGCATCTGAATATAATAGTAGATTTCGAGTTCCGAAATTTCGACACAAATAGCTCAAATATTACCGCTTTTCTACGAACTAGGAACGTGCGACAAAAATTTAAATCTTTCGAGCAAAGTGCATGTTCATTTCATGCGTATTACAATGCGATAAAAGTATGAAAATTATAATGTCAAACATGGTGTACCTATTCGAAGGTTGTATTTTTGACACATTGTAATTTTCTTACTGGGAATTTCAATTGAAGTAAACTAGAAATTTAGCTTGAGTTATGAGTAAACATTATTTGTTCACTGACTTTGTGAAAGTATAATTTCAGGAAAGGGAATTTCTGATATTTGCGTGAATTGAGAAAAAGCGGGTTAAAGAACAAATCAATTCCGATTTGTTTCGTAGACTTCAAAAATCATGTTACACGCTGTCTAGATTACCCGATACAAAGACAATTTGCGAGCGAAAAAAATAAAATTATTTGACTCAATGGAATTTCACGCCCTAAGGCATACGTATGCTAAAATGCGCGAGTGGATCCATTGGGAGTCCAGCGATTAACGTAGTCTTGATAAGTCACTGTTACTTTTTCCGACTGATAGCGAGTGAGTTTGATGCCTGCACGGACTTCCGGTGTGACATGACCCTTGAAACCCCCCTTTCTCAGCAAGGAATCAATTGTCTGAGTTTGATTCCACCCTGCAAAGCAATTTCAAAACCAAAGACTTATTAAAACTTTTACTTTTTCTGAAAATGTTTTAAAATACGAGCTCAAAGAGACTGAACTTAAACCCGTTCTAAATATATCAGTACCTTGTTCCGGAGCTACCTCTGGGAGATAAGTGGCAGTGCGCTTTGATCCGCGTTCGTTGTGAAATTCGATTCGAATTCCATGAACTCCAACCGTCCAATCTAAGTAATCCGCACCGTCTTCAAAATGACGAAGTATTGAAACGGACACTTGCAACTTCTGAAACTCCTCCCGGCTTATTGGTGGAAAACGTGAATCTTTGAAAGCACTAAAAGTGAAATCACGAACTCCATTGATTCGCAAGCATTACATTTCATCGAGGTGACTGAATATATCAACATCATATGATTCGTCATACCTTGTAATGGCATATTCGCGTAGTCCTGAGTGAAGATGCAAGGCATTAAAAGTTCCCATGCAACCTCGCAAACGATGATCCTTCCCAATGTTCCACGTCACAAACAGTGGGCTAGAAACCAATATAAATTTGTTAGCACCGTTGACTCTCCATAGCCCAAAGGACTCCATGACGCAAGGAGTAGGTGCACATTTAAGTAAGATCACAAGATAATTAATTGATTACAATGCATCATTCGTAAAATGCGGCGATTTGGGCGGTTCCAAATTGTGCAAATTACTGTAGAGGACGTCAAAACAGAAATAGCACATCTCCGGACATGCTATTCGATCATCATGTGAGAGGCGAGCAAGTCCATTATGCACTGGCACCATGGTTCCGTGTCCATTCATATACCCGTGCCCATTCATATGCACATTAACATTTGACCCCACTCCTGCTTGGTAACCTCGATCGTGACCGTTCATCGTTTCTTGTGACTGATTCAATTTCTGTTTCTTCGTCCCACAGCACCCTGATGCCATTCGCTCTCTAACACGACGACGTCCTCTCTTCAAATCTTTCGTACTTTCCAGCTCCGTAATTGCTCTCTAGTTTTCTCTACAGGAGCCAGGAAACCTTCCAAAAAAATCCTTCAAGTCAACAAAACTTTCTCCCCACTACTACCAAATGCCACACCTCCCCAAATCCCTCTTCCCATCACTCTTGCCCCAAATCCCCCCATAAAAAATCCCTTCACTCGACCTACCTTTGATCCCTCGATCAGGAATCAAACAAGTCCAGGACGACGGACAGATAAGGAATCATTCATATATTATCCTACGATGGTATCCCCAACATCCGCAACGCTCCAGTTATGAACCCAAACCACTTGGTACTCCGAGTCTCCCAACGTGTCTCTATTGACAAACACCACCACCACCAACAACAACAACAACAACAATCCATTAGATCATCCAACACATCAACTTCAAATTTTTATACCCAACTAATTTAATTTCAAACTATCTTCCTCTCTATCACACATGCTCTCCTTTTCCTCACATACTTACCTCAATTCCTCCTTTTGGGCTCACCCCAGCACTTTCTGATTTTCTAACTATCTCAAAAATTTTATAAATAGCCTGTCCCTAAATCTCCTCAGGTGTTACAATTTCAGGAGGGGGGGGGAAATTCGAGGAGTGGCAAATAAATGATACTCGATGAACGGTTTTAATCGGGCACTGCAGGTGTGCAGGTCTTTTTTTCCTCTTTCACCTCAAAAGACGGGGTTCTTGAAGCATCCAGTCGTCGATATTCCTTTCTCTTTTCCTTTGTTTGGGATTGGGACTCAGACACAGAAAAAAATCAAGCTCAGCTCTCCCAAGCCAGCCAGACTTACCTAGTAACCACGGTCTGTGTGAAAGTATAACTTTATATATACAGATGAGTGGAAATTATAATAAGTATTCTCTGTTCCATATAGGTTTTTGGGCTATTTTACTCCTCACTACTCCATCCTCACAAAATGTAAGTAAGAACTCGCACGACACACTCAATGTACTTGTACATACATATGTATATACACACACAAGTAACTATTTAACTTCTATTACAGAAGCTGCCAACGCCAAGAAGTGAGAACCTCCACTGCACTCAAACCTTATCCTTTAAAGTAGTAGAGTAGAGAGAGAGGCAAAAAGCATATTTGATTGCTTGCTCCGAGCTCGGAGTCTGTGTATCCTTATACACAGAGTGAGAGAGAGCACTCACAACACTAGTGTTTACGTCAAGCTCCCCTTCAGCCTTATGGAGGACTCTGCCAGGGACAAGTCCTATACTGAACATTAGGGTACGTCTCCGCTCGACCAAAGAGGGAACCACCTCGAGCGGTCAACGCACCATCAGCTGTTTTTACTACATCACTGCAATGACTGCATTACTGTTAAACGCTAACAGAACTTGCAGCATTAAAGCACCAATAACCTTCACAATGGGTCTTGTGTAGAGAGTCAACGTCAATAGGAATAATAGCCTATTTGAAATCGTTAACTTCAAGATGTGAGATGAATATGAATTTAGTAGATTTGGGAGCTTTCAGTTGAAGAAATGAGAATGTGGACGTTTATTTAGAATGTTTAGGGGTGTGTGTGTGTGTGTGTATGTATACGTGATACGGGAGTAACTACTGGGAGTAGTAAGTACTGAGTCTACTGAGTACTTATGCTTTTAATATTTATTTTATTTATCTCTGTTTTTCGTCCCTGGGAATGTATATAAGATTTTGAGGTAATTATTTACTGGCTTGGAGCAAGTACTTACAAATAATTAGGGAAAGTATAGTTGAACTTTGTACGGTTGGTAAGACTGTTTATGAATTTTGTGGGGTAGTATTTAAGAGGGTGATGAGTTTTGGAATCAATACAAAACATGGTAAGAATGGTAGAAGATGAGTAAGAGAGTGAGCTTTACAATGAGTAAACAGTACGTGGGACATAAAAGGCTGAATTGACTTTGGACAAATGAAATGGGTGGGATTGTTAGGAGGAAATTAATAGGGAGTATTAAAAGGGTGTCATTGTTGGGCGGAAAAGGATATGTTTGAGTGAAATACGCAAAAAAAAAAATATTAATGGGTAGTGATATTTTGTTTTTGCGTGTGGAAATTTTGGGGAATGTAGAAGTTGAGGGGTAGGATGTAGAGAGAGTAAATACGGGTTTAGGAGCTTGCTTCACGTTACCCCTATTAGGACAGAAGTGAGTTACTGATGACTATACCTACATATATGCGTCCTTTTAGCTTAGGTGTGCTTATATTGACAGTGGGAACGGGGTACAATAATAATTAATTCGAGAGCTCTGGATCATAAAAACATGTTGGGAAATATTGCGAAAGTTAGGAACTATACATGTTAGCATCTGTAACTTCTCGGAACTGGCGTAGTTGGATGCGTAGTTATTATTAACCAATGACTGGTTGTTGTAACAAGGAGTACACAGATTTTGTGCTCACAGGTCATTTATTAAGAGTAACTCGATCCTTCCGGATTGTATACAAGTTGTACAGCTGACTTGCGAGAAGTACTTATATAGCGGGAAGGATTACGCGCTTGTAATGGAGCAAAATTCAGTATTATCTTTACAGTACTTACAAATAATGGAATGCTCGTTAGGATTATTGATACTGTTAAAAAATAATTGTACGCATTTGGTAGGACAAGGGGTGTTGGCGGCTACAATTTAAAGCTCAGGTACAGACTACGTACCAGAAGGTTATTGATTAACAAGTAGTCTGAAATAGGGGACAGTTTTCTAAACTTACATCTTTTTGGGGAAGGATTGTACAAGATTTGAATACTTTAATAATTACGATGAGCCACATGATTCACTTACGCTAACCTGCTTTGGAATTTCCTGACCAGACTAGCGTTTAACATCACGATTCAAGGTTTAAAACTACGTCTATACATAAATTGCAAATTACAACTACTACCGCTCTAAAATAGATAGTCTTTTAACATTTGACACCTTGTTGAATTAATGCTTAGTATTATAACTAGATAAATATCTTGCAACGTTTCACTCCTCCTCTTCCCCCTCCTCTGGAAGAAGCTGTTCATTATCGTCGTTATCTTCGGATATAACGGCATCAAAAGTTGCATGAGACCTAGACGCTTCGCCCCATTCCACAATGAAAAATGAAAGGGTACCCAGGATAGAGAAGACTACTAGAATCGACAGCTGAACCATTAAAGTAAATTTTGAGCTGTAGAAAAAGGAAGCGGCCGCCGCTGCGGACTGTGTGAATTTGAACAGTGCGAATGCTGGTGCTGACGATTCCGGGAAAAGGTTGCCAAGTATCGAGAACAATTGAGTATTAAAGCATGAGTCACCGAATCCTAATTTCACACAATAAAATCATGTTTAGTTCACAGTCACACGTGTACATGTCACACCCTAAAGTTAGAAATAGATGCTTTTCATCATGAATGTGTAGTGTAGTTGCTTTTAAGTACGTTTCTTACCTAGGAGGAACGCAGCGAGCATTAGAAACCCCACCCATGGGGGGTTGAGGTATGAAGCAGCTGCAGTAGATTCAATTGGACGAAGTGGAGATTCATTAGGTAAGTTGATGAAGATCAAATAAAATGCAACTATATGGCTGACGAATCCCAATAACACGACCGGGTCTCTGCCTGTAATTAGAAGAATACATCATCTCAATGTTGGTTGTTTCTGAAATTTCGAAACAATTTTTCCTTGTCCCCAGGTGAGCTACATCGAGACGTCTATTTCAGGTTCCTTGGTTTAGTTATGTCCCACAAACTGATGTTTTAAACTCATGTTAATTCTGGTTTAAAATTTAAACTCAGACCGATTAACAGGAATCTAATGAGTCGCTCGTTAAAACTATGCAATACAACCGAAATTTACAATCTCACAGTATTACTCACAGTAGTATTTACTATATATCGTTATTGAAAATTTTAGTTCGGTTTCGATTCAGTTCTAATTTCCTTTTTTTTTTATTTACCGAATTTAACAGTCCTTGTAGCCAGAATTCCGAAACTGGCTCCACCGAGAATTTCTCCAGCGCCAACAAGGATGCCAATCAATCCGACCAGTCGCTTAGCTTCAACTAGAGTTGATGTATTACCCACAGCTGTGGAGTAAACCCCGCTGTAAAATGACAGTTCGATCCCAGTATAGAAAAACGTGACTGACAGCAGTAGCATCTTCTTGTTAGTAAAAAATAGCCGGAATGACTTTGTCATTGAATCAACTGGGCTGTCTCGAATTACTCGGAGATTCAAATCAGAATCTGGATCCCCTTCTTGTCGAAATGGTCTGTAAACAATAAATCCTACTGATACATTGCGTGTGTAATTTTTTCCAACCGAACAGCACTTATCACGGCCTGCAATATTGATATTAATAAATTACATCAGCAAAGTCTGAAACACTTACGAAACAGCTCGCAAAAATACAAAGCAGCAAATGCCTATCACAGAGATCACAGTCAGGACTGAAAATACAATTTGACGCATTTCCGTGCTTATTTCTTTGCTTCCATAAAACTGCCAGTACACGAAAGAATTCCCAAAAAACATACTGTAAAAAACATGATCAAAAGAAATATCTTGACTTCAATAAAATGAATCCATCAAAGCAGAACACATCCATCTGTTTCAGTATTTCCACACACCTGCTCTGCAAAATGGCCCAAAACACGCCCGAGTTTCTAGACATCGTCTCAGGACTAGACGACAATGTCAAATAGCATCCTTGGGCAGTCCACAAGATTGCAGCCCCGAATCCCAGAACAGCTGACATGGTATACAACAGCGTGGTATTGGGCCACAGAAACGTTGCAATAAATACGCTATAAATGACACTTCCGACAACCATCGTCCATTTCGGTCCCAACAATGAAACAACAGGTGGGGCCAGCCAGTTACAAAGTGAAAAAAAGAAGTAGACAATTGCCGATGAAATATAAGCATTCCCCGTAAAGGTAGCATCATGAATTTGAACACTCGTAAGAACGGTTTGCTGTAACAAAAAAAAATTAATTCAATTCCCCGATTCAAACCCCTCATACAATCATTATTCTATAAATATGTCCATCGTCCTTACCTCAATGTTTATCAGCGTCTGGAATGCCGTGAATACAAGCATGAACGAAATGCTGAGAAGTACAACATTTTGGAATTTCTGATCCCCCGGACATATACTGCAGCCCATGATACTCCTCTTTTGAATATATGTACAACAAGGTAAACTCGGAATAACTCTACCGCACAATCTTTTCGGATAGCAACAACAACTCAGAATCAATAAGGGTAAATGAATAACTTTAACAAAATACTTTCGAACTAGTTCAGGAAGCATATTAATCATAACATTCACACATAACCATCTTGGTTAAGTTCAAACATCCTCAGTTACCTTCCTCCAGATTCCAAACAATCACAAGAATGTAATAACCATAATAAGAATACCTTCCCACTAAATAATTGTCACTCGTTCACAGTATGTTCTATGTATATTATTTTTTGTACATAAATCAAAAATGTTTCAAGATTAAGTGTCATTTATTGTACGGTAGATAATTTACTTGAGCGGGGGAGTTATCACTCCAACTTTTCCTCCCAGAAATACAATCCACCAGATACTGATTGGTAGGGTTTTTGAACTTCATGAAATCCTTTGTACACAGTTATTTATTGTATATTACATTACTTTTTTTTTTTTTTCAATTTAGAGCTTTAATCAGTTTTGCACTTTATAATTTTTTTACTGTCAATACTGTTATCACATTGTGCACATAGAGCTTGACGTGTTTCAGTAGCTAATTCATATTTGCACAGGACTCTTGTATACACAGAATGAACCTTCTGTTCAATCTGTTAGTACGAAGTATTTGTAAAACGCTTATTGTTCAAGTTTCACAAACTTAAAATAAATAATTAGAAATGTAGTTTTAAATTGTAACGAAACTCTGCTTTTGATGTCACAATTCACAACCCAAGCACAAGCGGCAATTCAAAAAATTGTTTCTGTTGCTGCAGTGCATCATACATGTAGGCTACTCGCGAGTGACGAGTGCACTCAACACACTCCTACTCACACTCACAGGAGAGTAGCAAGGTAAAGAGTAGGAGTGAGGGCGCCAAAAAAGTCGTGAGTTGGAGTGGTATAAATCGTAGCATAGAAAAAGAGTAGGAGTAGGAGTAGCATGCTTTGCTACTCGCTATTTCTCGTACCATTGTATTAACCGCATAAAGCTAGCACTGCCACGATTAAAAGATTGGCGGTTATTGCCAAATATTTCCTAATTTCATACAAACTCGTATGGAATGCCGACTTATGTATGTACAAGTCATGCATTTTTTGCTTAATATTCGCTTTTTTAACGATAAGGAAAACTTGTCTTAATATTTGCAAATATTTCGATGAAAACATTGAGTAACTCACGAGTGGTGAGTAGGAGTGGTGAGATTTGAAGTTAGCGCTGAGAGTAGGAGTAGGAGTTTTACATTCTCAGACAGACTATGAGTGGGCACGAGTAGGAGTGGTGAATTTTTCTTTATGGAAGTGCGAGTGTGAGTGCGAGTGGGAAAAAAACCTACATCTATGCAGTGCATTGAGTGCATACGTGCACTGCTCATTCACTGCTCCCTATTCTATTCCGACTTGAATGGGAAAATAGGAATATGAATAGAATTGCCGACATTTATACGGAAATAAATCGAATAAAAATAAATAGCTCGATTTTCGAGACTCCCAGACTAGAATAGAATATTCACCCTGTGGACAAAATTAGAATTGAATAGTAAAAACGGTGACATTCTTATTCAGAACGGAGCCACTATGAATGTCATAAACAAAAAAATTAATTATAGCCCTTTGATTCCATGCGTAAAGGCCAACAAATCTATTTTGAGGGTAAAAATTATTTTATTAATGCAGGACTGTTAACTAGCAATTATTGAGTATAAATAATGTATTTACAAGCCTGTTTAAATCTTTTCTGGCTGAAGGTGACTTGTAAAATTTCTAAATAAAATCAATTATTTTATTATTATTGTCGTACATATAAATCAGTACAAGTTATAATTCTAACAACTGGAAATTGGAAGTATGAAAGAAAATTTAGTATTAGTATTAAAACTTGCATGCGGGAAATGCTTTGGCATAAATTACATGGCAGAAGTGTGAACATTGTTAAATATGTTTATAAACTTTCATTCATTACATTCATATGTGAGTCTGTTTTTTTTCGAACGGCCACCCTTGATGGTCAGTATTCCAGAAAACAATTGTTATACGCCATAAGATGCATAATGAATAGGCTTGGGATTTTGCGAAAAATGCGAAATTCTAAAAACGATTAGTTACGGTACTCCCATGGGGGTGAAACGTAACCCCAGATGTCGGTAGAATCCAAAAATGAACAAATAAATTGCGAAATTCGCGAAAAATGCGAAATTTGCGAAATGGGAAGGTTAAGTGCGAAATATTAAATCGCATTACAAAATCCTGAATCTTGTAAAATATTTTACATAGACCAGTAATATTTTGAAATTTTTATTATTAAATTCGGTGGTATGTCTATTCAACGAACAACTGACACTCATGCTGTAGAAACGTGCCCCGTCCTTTCGAGTTTGCATTACTTCACATATTTAAATCCCATGATTTATCGCATTGCTTTTACTCAATAATTTTCGTGGAGCCAACGTTTAATGCAGTAAATTCTTTAAATAAAGTTTCAAATTTAAGGATGAAATTCTGCCGGCTTGCAGTAAATAGTAGAACAATAAAAGTAATTAAGAGAAATGAAAATACAAACAGATTAAAAAATACAATTTCGCAGCTTTAAAAAGTTTACAGCAGTTTCTGGAAAGTGGACTGTTAAATTGTCTCAATAAAAAACACCCAACAAATAAACTCTGGAAAGACGCTCAAATTCTGGATCCTTGATTTTTCCCGGAAAATATTTGCAAGGGCATTTAATCGTCGCTTTCAAAAGTTTTGATCTGGCCAATTCCATTAGAAGATTTGGTTCAATACCGTTCACTGAGTAAAATGGAGAATTTTAGTCCGCGGAAATAGGCGTTATGGAATTTTGTCTGAAATTTTCTCGAGACATACCGTATTTGTCGGAGTTGGTACTAAAAGTAATTTCCGTACCCAGTAGTAGCGCTCCAGTTGAGACAAGCTTTTCTTATTTAAAAAAGCTTCTTGCTCCCCAGCGCCTAAAACTTACCTAAGAAAATGTTGACTTTCATATGCGAGTGGTAATTCACGATTCAACAGTTCACCCAGACAATTCGGATGACAACAATGATTAAGTAATTATTACAATTTAAGCGATTCGGTGTAACGGAATTTTCTATAATATTTAAGGTACTTCTTTTAGACTGCCATTCAATAAAAACTAAAGGCTGCGAAAGTTGCGAAATGTTCTGCAAATTTTTGCGAAAAATAAATTTTAATTTGCGAAATTTTAACGCAAAATTTAGCGAAATATTCCCAAGCCTAATAATGAAGAGAATAAATTTCCCAGAAAATATTTTCCCCAAAAACCGAATAGGTAGGTTAATAAACCGAAAAAATCCGAAATCTTAAGTCATTTTTTTCAGCGTTACTATTTACAATATTGGAAATCGTACTATCTCAAATTGACTGTCTAAGCCTCTACTACACCCATGTTTTTTTCCGAGTCCTAAAATTAAAACTTCGGATTTTTGGAAAAAATAACATGGGAAATTTTAAAATTTCGTAAATTTTTTTTGCCTGCCGGCAGTCCCAAATAAACGCTTTTTTATTGCTGGAAAGTGTAAGGTCAAGTAAAATCTTCATTTTAAAATTTTAAAAAAGCGCTTATTTGGGACTGTCGGCAGTCAAATCGGGGTAAATCCGACGCGGGAATTTAATGTACTTATGTACATAAGGCGTCGTTCCTGTGTGACATTCTACGCTGTGGACTATGCGCATATGACTGCATGCTTGCTTTCTGTGCAGGCTGGCGAGCTGGTACGACACATACCAGCAGCGCCTAACAAGTAAACACAGAGCCGTATGACTCCGCTCTCATAATAAGGCTAGTCCCTCACGTCAACTAGTCCCAATGTGTGACGATACTGTTGATCAAAACTACTATGTTTTCAAAATGCATGCACATTTTGATACCATTTCCATAATTTTACAATAAACGAATGCTCGTAATGAAGGAAGGCTGTTTTTGGAGAAATGCTAGGATGTCATTAGCACGAAAATAGTCTGATGCCCAACAATCATTAAAACATATTGCTGCAGCGAAAGTTACGAATTTTTGAGTATTTATGGATATTGGGTACTGTATAGTGTCGCTACCAATGAAGTTTTTGTGTATGGGAGAGAACGGTCAAGGGGTGGGTCAAAATTAACGAATCACAACTTTTATCTGGTTAATTTACAGAGATTTAATAACCCATCTGATCACCGTTCAATTTTACAAATGCATAAAATTGTTTTCACAGAACATCTGGAGCATGCCATGATGGAAGCCCTTGTAAGCAACCGGTTGGATTTCGTCAAGTTCCTACTAGAGAATGCTTTGAACATGCAAACGTTCCTCACACCTGCGCGTCTTGAAGGATTATACAGTCTAGTATGAAAATGACATTTGAACAAGTTCATACTAGACGTGAACGTAAAAGCGTGACATGAATCTCGTTTGTGTAATGTACCATGATGAAGCACTTACTAGTTTTGAAAAATGGCTAATTTGATTAACAGGAAAGAACTCATTCTTTCCAAATATTGACCCTTCTTTTTGAGCTCGCGAAAATCCGTTCCCGGAAGCGGAATTTCGCGAGTACATATCTTGAGAGAAGTCTAAAACACTGCATGAAGTCGGCCTTGCCATGTCTCATATGATGGGTCATTTTAGAAGTGCAAGCACATTCATTTGAAAGGAATGCAGAACTTGTCGAATTCTCCCACAGATGATGTACCCGGTGCGGAGGAGGATGACGATCAAAGCATCGTGAATGTTTATTGTTTTACACAACCCTTTGATGTCTTGTTCATCTGGGCGATCTTAGTGAAGCGTCATGACATGGCGCTCTTGCTATGGGGACGCGGACCAGGTGCATTGGCGAAAGAACTGGTGGCAGTGAAACTGATTAGCTACCTAGCGCAAGAACGAATTGCTACTGAAAAGACAAATATGGCAGCAGAATTTCAAATGTTTTCCGAAGAGTGGGAAAATCTAAGTTTGGAACTTCTGGACAGTTGCTTCAAACTGGATCCGAAAATGGCACGGCAGCTCCTCACAATGGAATTAGGTAACGCTATTTAACTAAGTGTAAGGATAATCTTAAATAGTTGTAAATAACGCATAATCGAACCTAATGATGTTGGTATCCTTTATTAATTTGTTGTATATTTAGATCACTGGTCCAAGCAAACCTGCCTAACTTTGGCTGTCATGGCGAATCATAGAATGCTTTTGGACCATCCGTGTTGCCAGATATTACTGGCGGACTTATGGATGGGTGCGCTGAACTTGCGTAGGAATTCCAGCCTCAAGGTTATTAATAACGTTTATTTCCTGAAGATGAGAAGAGATCTAGGGGACAGTTCCTACGAACATAAGCTGGATGTTGTATAACGGCAACCCTATCGTAATGAGAGTATAGTTTGCTCACTTGCGCTAAAGTCATGTAAATTGCGTATTTGGGAAAATCCTGAGCAATTGAAAATCTTATATATTTTCTAGATAGTTGTAGGAATATTACTTCCACCCCTGGTCTTCTTTTGGGACTACAAATCTACCGAAGAGCGTCCACATAAGGAAAGAGTGGATGCTCCTATGATGACCGGAGCCAATGCAGAGTTAAATTAGGACACAGAGTCCCTCCGAACATATTCTCGCTCCAGAGGATCGTACTCCTCATTTTTCCAAAAGAGTAATGATGCACGAACCGAAGACCTATCCATAGATGGGGACGACACTGTCATAATACCAACCGTAAATCTCCAGGAAGTAAATGCGAAGTTGAAAGAGTTCCAATTCAGTCCACCAGAACATCGACATAAGCGTGCCCATTTTCATGACAAGCGTCCGATTCTAGACTCAGGAGCAGCCGGCAGCTATATTCTTGATGGTACAGAGAATGCGGCAGCTAAATTACAGAAAAATCGAATACATGAATACAGCCGACGACACCATCAAAAATTGATCCCTGAAGTGCCAGCGTCGAGCTTTGTCACAACAAAACATGATCTCTCACCATGGAGCAAATTTTATGAGTTCCAGAGGGCGCCAGTGACGAATTTCTACCGGCATACCGACCATTAAAGTATTATACACCTTTTCTAAATCTATATAGATGGTTCTTGCATACATTTTGAATTTATGTTCCCTAAATAGACTGCACTCTCCCTAGAGGTGAAGGAATGTAACTATTTCGGTCTGATGGATATTATATATTATTATTATTATTATATTATTTTATTTTATATTATTTTATTTTATATTATTATATTTTATATTATTATTATTATATTTATTTATGATGGATATATTATATTGGATATATAGCCCTTTGATTCCATGCGTAAAGGCTAACAAATCTATTTTGAGGATAAAAATTATTTTATTAATCCAGGACTGTTAGCTGTCAATTATTGAGCATAAAATGTATAAATAATTATTTACAAGCCTGTTTAAATCTTTTCTGTCCGGAGGTGACTCGTAAATTTTATAATGTTATACAGCGCGTTATCCACTATTTTTCAACGTGCGGCTTTTAATTGCAGATGAATAGAATTTGAGTAGGAATAGAATAATACGAATTTTCTAATTCTGTTGGAATATGAATAGACTTGAATAGTCTCGTCAAACTTTTAGCAGAATATAATCTCTACGAGCACCGCACAGCCAGCAATTGCTGGCTCAGCGAGGCAAATGTAAATAGGGACGACAGTAAATAGTTGTATGCAATAGCTAGCTGCACAACTCTAGTAAAAGTGTAGACTAACGTACGGTAAAATTATTTTTTAATTTAATTTTGCTTTAATAATTTTCAAAATAATTTATTCTCTTCTAATTTGAAAGAGTGTACTCTTCTTGGTGGTGTACTGCTGCCCGTGCAATGCCGTCGCCCTTGCTACTTACTGGCATAGTGTACATACACATGTTATATCATCTGTGCTCTGCAATGTTGAGGGCATCAGTGAAACTGCATTGAATTCCACACATTCAATGCGCGTGTAAAGTGTACATATGTCATAAACAAATTAATGTAGATATACCAGCTAGCTCAAAACAAAACGACAGCAAAATTGTTTAAAAAAATAAATGCCTTGGACTACCACGGAAATTAAATTGGTTAAAAATAAATGTAATTAAATTAATCCTGTAATTTGAAACTACAGGGTTACCATAAACACTGCATCCCCTCTCTATCCCGCGTTAGGAAGGTTAACATCAGACATATTCAGCATGCCCTAAATTGTAGCTTTTCCTTAAAATTTTAAAAAATTGGTTTCAATGACGTAAGTCGTATTTCTGGACATGGGGTTGAAGTACAAGGGCAATGGAAATTTTTTGAAGATTACAAAATTTTAGGTTTTTGTATTCTTACAAAATTTTTTAAATGGGTTTTGAGGCTAGTTTTTATGAATGGTTATTATGAAATTTTACGAGCTTGTCAGAGATCCTCACAAATAATTTTTTGCGCGAGTATGGGAGTCAAAATTGTAACGATTGGTTTAAATAAAGGAAGTATAACTTTTTTAAACGATATAAACGCTCACATTTGAAACCTGTGGTACATAAGATGTCTAGCTTTGTCCATCTCGAAAATAGTGTCGACGCTTTGTGCGACGCTGGCAAAGATTTGTTCTGTAATAAATTGTTTTTTTGTGGAATGAATACAGGATTTACCAGGTGGCCCATCCTGGCCTGGTCAGGGTAAAAAATGTAGGGCCAGGGTAAAAAAATTAACGAACGTCCTCAGATTACAAGTGGAAAGGCCCACAAATCCAGGGATCAGGGATGAAATATCGGAAAAATAAAAATTCCGATTCCAATTACAATACCTGCTTAAATTTATTTCCGATTTAGATTCCGATTCCGATGTATCCAAATAATTAATTTTGAATTCCGATACCAATTAATTCAAATACTTTTAAATAATTCCGATTACAATTCCGATTCTATGCATGCAACCTATAATTTATTGTTTTTGTCATTCGACCACGTCATTTAAACTGCTCGTTTACTCAAACAAACAACAGACTCCGGTAGTCAACCTAGGTCATAGCTTTACATTAAACGTAATGCAGAGAAAAGTCTTCCCACCAAAGGTGTCCAAAAGGTTCAGCCTACCTAGAATACTACATATTTTTTGGAGCTTTGTCTTTCCTACATATAAACCTAAATTTTTTATCAAAAATAAATTGCCTACATATTTTCCTACATATATACTCTTGTAATGTTTCTGCCTATATTTTAGCCTATAAAGGCCTATATTTTAGCCTTGAAATCATCTATGTCTTTGCAATTGTAACATATGAAAAAAATCGAAATACTAAAATGTCGCGTATTTGAAGAATATTTGTGAGATTTATTTTAAGGTTACATCAAATATTTGCTTGTCAAATTTGTTCGTAGATTATTCAGCGTCACTTATTGCATGCAACACGGAAGGTTGCAATTTGCAATGTAACATGAATGTAAACCCATTCTATAAAATATGAGGAGCTAAACGAATTGCAATCGTTTGCGCGCATAATAATACTTGCTTTAGTTCGCTTTTGTACTGTTAGAGGGTGACTTAAGCGTTGCAATTTAGTTTAATCAGCATACCCGACTTATAAATATGCCTATTTTTACCTTCACAAACTTGTTCCTAAATAAAAAGTGAACTCTTGCAGCTCCTACATGTAATATAGGATTAATTTTAGCGGTAATTACTGTTTCCCTGTTTTACTACCTATAATTACTTGGATTTTGCATCCTGCCTGTTTTTATTCTATATATAGGCCTATAAATAGGATAGGTGGACACCTTTGCTTCCCACAGTAACCTAATTGTAAGTTGCTGGAATGCTCAAGATTACAAATGTTACTTGCTGGAGAATTTCGGAAAATTCGGAATCATTCCACCACTTGAACAAATTAATTCATTTGTCCCTTGTGCGGTCCATAGTTGAAAGTTGTTCCTCAGAATACGTTGGAACATGTCTTCATTTTTTGTTGTATTTCTAGATTTCTATTGAAGCCGTAGTAATCATATACAAATGATTCTGCCTTTCTTTCAATTTTCATTACTATGATAAATAACTATTTGCGCAAAAAGCCATGGAGAAGTGTAAAATGTAAAGGTACTACATAAAAGGTCACAAAGGTCTCTGTATGGCTTTATAATGCAATATCAGAAATGGAATCGGAATTCATTGGAATATCATTAAATTCTAATACCAATACCGATACTTACTTTCCAATTCCGATTAGAATTCCAATACTTAATTTTACAGTATTTGTAATTCCGATTCCGATTCTAATACTTTAAATTTTCCGATTCTTTTTCGATTCCGATTCCAATTCCGATTCCAATTTTCAACCCTGCCAGGGATACAAATTATTTCATTAATCCACCCCTGGAAAGGAATATTTAAGAAAAATAAATTTGCATTGGGGAAGTGTCTGAATTTGAATGTCCATTAGATAACAATTCTGTTAATGCATGTACAAAATTCCAAAACATTCTCGTCGGAGAATTCTTGCGGAGATCTCTAATATTGTACCGTGTAGGCTATCAATTTGTCAAGTAAAAGTAAATATGGACATGTACATACGCGGGACGAATTTTAATGAATTCCAAAAAGTGTAGGTTCTTTAGTTTTAATGTAAATTATGTTCTTTTACAATGTAGGATATTTGTGTGGAAACACCAGGCATTTATTTATTTATTTAGCTCCATGGCTTGAAACTTTCGTTTCTCGTGGGATGTATTTAATGGAAAAATTGTTCCAGCTGTTTATTCAAACGTAATAATTATGCGGTTTCTTGTAGCGCTGCTGAGGTGAATGAAAAAACTTGAGCATTCCTTTGAGCCACGGCTAAATACCAGAGACCGTTAAAAGCATAATAACATATATTTACTATTTTTGTATTGCAAGCACTGCACGCAAATTACGGGCTTAACTGCATGCTAAATAGCACCTGCAATAGAAATACTAAAGAAGAAGGTCTCCGTACAAAAGTGCAATATCTGTAGAGAAAGTGTTGTTGATGCATTTACTGTTAATTTATTTTAATAATGTAACGAATAATAAAATTATTACTGTAACAGCCGCCCTCCTAGATCCCAAATGTCTTAGAGCTTTTTCTTATTTTCTACGGCTTAATATGTCATGACCTGCTAATAACCTTACATGAACTCTTCTATTCTGGATCGGCTAACAACATGTTTAACGTAAGTGTCTAAATGTGAACGGTTTTTAACCTCCCCCTCCTCCCAATTTTGATATCACAAAATTAATTATTTTAATTCCTCATCAACGGCCTGTTACTAAAAGAATTTTAAAAAACCTTTTTATTAAATTAATTACTGTAACTTTAATTTTTATTTATAATTTGTAATCTTGTCTGACGTGGAACACGTGAAGCATTGCAGCAGTACTAAAAGCTCAAAAGGGGAAACGTTTCTCTCAGAATAAAAGGAATTCTCATACAATGGTAAAATAACTCCTGATGAACTTACTACAGCTGTTATATCTGAGCTTTCATTTATTTTGTACATGCATAAATGCATCGATCGTTGACATTTCATAAAAGCTGAAATGTCATCCCGGGGAGAAGTACAGCTTCCTAGCAAGCAGTACATTTACAAGACATTTCGTCAACACAAAGAACAGAAATAAGTTCTACCATTAACATTATATGTAAACTAATGCCTGTGCACCTTTTTCTCTCACTAATTATTACGCTAGCTCATTGTCGTATATGTAGGATTATAGAGATATCCACCTATAAAATCCATTAATGACACAATGCTACAAGCAGGAAGTTTCTCTTGAGTGAACACGACCTGCAGTACGCATTCATTGGGTGCGACACTCAAAATGTCCTTTATAATCTGAAATCAGAGACATATCCCTGTATTGTACCGTTCACTCTCCCCACTCTCCAGAGAAATAAAATGGTCCTAGTCGAAAAAAGAATAATAAAATAATAGCAATCTCCTACAATACATGTGTAGGAAAGTTCTCTGACGTTACCGTCCCATATGTACATACAAGCAATCACTTCGTAGAAACGTTCTGCTCACACACTCCTCTGAGCCTTTCTCTCCTTAAAACTTTCCTTTACTTTACTTCCTCCTCCTGGCTCTGCATGTACATATGTACACCCATGTTAACACTAGGTATAAGTTACTTTCACTGCCCATTATCCCAAGTATTTATTGACCCTGTAGGATTTTTACGCAAACGACACTTCTTGTGCATCATACATTTCTTTGACTATATACCCAAGTCTCCTAATCAGTCAAGGCAAAATGCTCTCCTGCACAATTTAAGAACTTAAAACTTTCAGATAGGAATGCTCATGTGAATATTTCCCCTTATCTGAGACTAGATAATCGTGTGTACGGGACCAAAGGAAAACTATATGACCGGTCAGATGCAAATAATGCTGTCAGAAAGCTAGAGACCTTGTGGGGTGACTGGAGTTTGCTTTGGACTCATGATTGTCAGGTTGTTCAAGGTCCTCGAAGCTCATTTTTAAAAACTCTGCCTTTTGAGACAGTTTCCCCACTCAAAATCAATCCAGTTTAGATTACCCCTCATTTTTTCGTCGCCGGAATTCCTTCCTCATTTATTTTAAATGGAGTCCCCAACAAGTAGCGTTGAATTAAATTTTGACGTTGTGAGTGATAAGAAAGACATTTTACAGATTTTACTCTGTAGGAAATTAAAACGGGAAATCCGACCCTTAATAATGATAGTGCAACAGGGGCCTCTTACAGATTTTGAGAAGGGGATCTTCTGCGATAATAAAATTGACGACGATAGAGAAATTGTGAATGATGACCTCATCCTAAGATTACAGGTAATAATTCTATAAATCCCTAAACTATTTATTTATATATATTTACGTGTGTGTACGTAAATGTTATTTGAAGAGACACTAAACCTCAATTTTCTTTTCAGCAATTACATGAAGAACTGACTGTAAAGGCAGAATCACAGAAGGCTATTGAAAGCGAATTATTTAACAAGGTCGTTCTAAATCGGAGCAAGATAGAAAAAGACGAGAATACATTTTTTGAATTCACAAATGCCAGAGTGGGTATAATTGAAACGGTAGGATTTTACATTTTATTGTATGTAAATCTAATTTATGGATTTATTCATCCAATGATGAATCCCTGTATTATGGGGTATAAGGTTTATGCAGTGTGGACATTCATCCAGGGGATCCAATCGTGTTTAAAAATTGTCACTCTTTTTTTTAGCTCAAGAATCTCCACCGGGAGCAAACCATAGCTATTGAGAGTAGAAACCGTTGGATTTCCAAATCAATTCTTGAGATCAGAGAGGAACTACTGGAAATTTGGAAGCAATGTATGGTCATGAATGCGGAGGGGGCAAATTTCCCGGAATTTTATTCCATGGACTTTAGTGAGGATCTTTTGGGTCGTCATCAAAGTGAATTAGAAATTTGGAAGGATCATCATACCAAGTTTCAAGTTCTTATCAACCAGGTCCGTTTACGTGTTCATCCACCAATGTTCGATACCTTGGTACGTTTCATAGTAATTTTAGTAAACTGATTTTCCCTCTTCTTTTCCCAATTTAAATATTACAGATTGAAAAGCGAACGAGATTGTGGGTACGAGTGAGAGAGCTCCAGGCAAAGTCTGAAGATCCGAATCGATTTTCAAATAGGTAACTAATTACATTTTACAACTCCCGTCCTTTGATGTTAATATCAGCATGTAGGGATTTTTTAGTAAAATGTTAATGTGTTTTGTTAATTTTACTTATTCTGAATTCTATGCTCTAATTATTCCAGGGGAGCATCTTTATTGAAGGGTCAGAAGGAGCTGAATTCCGCAACTAATACCCTTTTAAAAATTGAGGAGAAGCTGGTCCAAATGGCAGATAATTTTGAATCGGAAAATGGTCGGAAGTTGCTCATCTCTGGGCTACAGATGTCCGAATTGATCAAACAAGACTGGGCGAATTTCGAAGAAGGGATAATCAAGCGTGGTCTGAGACCTCCTTTACTGGTAATTGATTGATCATTAATAATTACTCGGATATTATCAGAATCTTCCTGATGTGTACCCTATATGGTAATATAAGAAGCTAGTTATTTTTTTGCTCAACAATATTGCAGAAACCGGGACCGACTGGTTGGTCAGTTTTAAAGTCCGCTGGTTCCAAACTCACAGCTTCACAATCTTTACCGGATATCGCTGCCAAAGTTTCGAGCCGAAGTGGAAGTCGAGGTGTTACTCCATCTCCGGCAGAGAAACAAGCCGAATGAGTTGGATTTTGCATTTATTTGCATTTATTTACGCTGATATAGTTTAGATAGAATTATTCTCTGTATTATATTCTCGCCTTTTTCCAAGTTGCTCCTGTTTAGCATCTTCTTGTTAAATAATTCACTTTCTATAGCCTTCCGCGACTCTTCCTTTACCGTGTATATAGTTATACTCGGTAAAAGAAGGATCGTAGAATGAATTGTGAGTATAAAAAATGAAATATACTTTATTTTGAATGTCAAACCGTAGTCCACGTTCACAGCATGATAATATAAGATTCAATAAGATACGTGTTACTTAATCAGCCTCAGAGCTGTTTGGTGACGCAAATTTAGTCTCCGTAAATCCCACTAAAATGTTTGGCTAAAATTTTCATCCAATTTAAAGAAATGAGTTAGCTTGTTATAATTCGACATTCGACTTACTTCAGTCACTAAAATTTTACCTAATTGTGTAACATCTATTAGTAAATAGGATTGTTTTAATATAATTAGTTCGCGACTCCTTCACAGACTAAATAGACACATTGTATTAATTCAACTAATTGTGAACTTAGTTTAGATTAAGATTTTTTAATGTAAAACAAATTAAATTATTAATGACTGGGAAGGGCACAATCTTAGATGTGTCCATTAATACATAGTTGTATGCAAAAAATAATAACTTGGGAATTAACGTAGTAATTCGTTAATGAAAAAAATATTTCTCTTAAATGTTGCTCATTTTTATTGAATATATTTAGTTCCCGAATCAATTTGTCATTTTTTTCCCCCGGAAAGTGCACAAAAAATAGAAACTGAAAATTCAGTTGCATTCCTCCTGATTGCTCAGCTCCTGAAGGAACATTGCTGGAGAGATATTAAGCGTCCATATGGTTTACAATTCATATTTTACACGGTTTACTTTCCCCATTGATTAAATGTTGCTACTACGGAAAATGTATACGTAGGGAATTCCGAACGACAAGAACTTGCTCGTCAATATCGACTTTGATATACGAAGTTCCCAATCTCTGCACTACACAAAAACAAGAGAGCATCCCTTCATAATCTGACATTATTTACAGCAGTTTCAAAGACGATTAGTAATTAAATTTTTAATTTAATCAGCAACTTCAAACACTGCACGGAAGAAAATGAATTGAGTAAGTATCTATTTATAATTAAAGTCACAAAATAAAATTCTGCAGCTCTTGTGAAAGTCAATTACTTCTCGATTTTAATTATTACTAGGCTGAGGAATGACGGAGACGCCAGCATCTCCAGGATTAACATTTTCATTGGTTTCTGCAGAATTCTTCTCAGCCATCTCCGTTGCCTTCAAGAACATTCGATACTCGGAGGGTGTCATCATGCCCCTGAAATTATTATCAAGTAATATTTTATTTGGAAATCATTCCAGAAAAATTAACTTTATACATAATTAGATCTGTATTGTCACGCTATGTATTCCATTGTAAAAAAATACCGTGATATAATGACATTGAGGGTAACCACGTGTGATAAACATTAATCAAAAACTAAAAGGGGCTGTTTTTCCCGTAGATCATAGGAAATGTATTTAATGAGAACAGGAATGTTTCCTTACAGGAATGCTTACCTAAAAATAGTTTCCAACTTAACGTTACAGCCTTTCTTCATCATCTTCTCATAGATCTTGAGGCATTCCTCTCGCTTTTTGGAATTCAAAAAAGAAACCTCTAGATCCTTGGCCACATCATCTTCCTCGTTGTGATTGAATCCATGGACGAAACCATCCGTTACAGAGAAACTCTGCCGTGGGACGGCACGCACTTTTGGAGGACTGGGCTCCGGTGGTTCCGGACTAGCTTCTTTGGATGGATTTCTCGACTCCATTTTTGAAGGAAGAGTGGGGTTCTTCCTGACAATGCTTGGCATTTTTATCGGTGGTGACCTTCTATGGAAATAAATTGTCGTATGAATAAATGACAAATCAGGTTTGTGTACAACTACTACATCTATAAGTACAGCAGATTTCCTGACTCAAGGTTTCCTAAATCCCAAAACCACCAGTAATTTCACAGAGCTTCGCACCTGCATATCCCTGACTTGCTCCTTTGGCTTATTAATGCCTACCTATAGGGTTTGTGGGTTCCGGTGTATTTGAACAATAGAAATTAAATTAATATAGAATAAAGGAGCCGGAGAAGGCAGGGGATTCCTCTATGCTGTGCATATTTTTTCCGTGACAAATCTCTTCTCTGCAGAACCATGCTCCCATCACAAACATGTGCATAAAGAGATAGCAAATTATACTGAAAATGAGGTTGGTTCAATTTGTAAGCAAAGCCGATCAATTTCCTCCCAGTACCTATATGCACATCCACCACAGACACCTACATACTAGTGTCTATATGTACAGAGGCAGAAGCAAAAGATGGGAAAGGACTAGGAAACGTGATATCAATGAGCTTCTATAATTTGAGCAAGTTGTACAGAACTGAGATGATTTTCAAAAACCAATAAAGTCAACCTCATGATTTTGACATTTTTGACAACCACGCAAGGGAATGGTTGGCGTGCAGAGTGACCCATTTGACAAAATATGGTTGAAAATTTTATGATTTTTCTTACAAAAAAATTACTTTTTAAATTTATTGCACCATTCTGAGACGGAATGGAGTTTTTACTCAAAAGCCGGAAAAAAATCCCTCTCGTCCTTACTGTAAAATTGCATGCAAACTTCGGGTGAGTAGACCCATTGGGAATGTAGCTCATGCCGGCACTGAGTAGTGCAAATTAAGGAAATTATTTTCATATGGACAAATAGAGCAGGAAAAGACTGGGCTCTCTCTCTCTCTCTCTCAAAAATGACACTTGGGAAATTAAAGCTGATGACTAAATTGCGTCGGTCACGAACAAAAGAAATTTACTCGGCATACTTTCTCAATACTTTCTTGGGATTTTTTTTTTTTTGGGAAGGTGAATTTTGTTACAAGAGCATCGTCCGGGGGGGAAAGAGTAAATAATGTTAATTCAGATAACTTACGCTTTCAATGGCTGTCTCTTTGGATGATGATTGGGAGTTGTGAGGGGGACGGTTTTCTTTTCCGGGATGGGGGCTGTCTTGGGTCGGATGTAACCAAACTTTTTCCCAAGATTAATTGACGACTGGTTAATTTCAATTAAAGCTTTCTTTATCAAAATTTTCCTATTTTTCGATGCTTGACTTTGGCTAGTTTCGGAAGTAACTTGTGATGCTGGACCAGCAGCCTCTTTTGATATGCTCACGGAGGGTGACTGAGTAATACTTTGACTTCTAGCTGGAATGAATCTCATTGAGGTTGTATTGGAAAAGGAAACGGTCCCTCGGCCTTTGGAAGTTTGAGGACGTATTTTTCCATTTGGCGGCTCATGATTAATTGGAGGCGGTTCCTGAAGTTCATTTTCACAGGAGATTGATGCGGCCTTCTGAAGGATCTTCCTTCCTTTATTACCCTGGGTGGTTTGTACAGGAGGAACCGTCGTTGCAGGTATTATGGGACTACTTTCCACGCTGTCTACTTTCGGTTCTATCCCTTCCCCTTTCTTTTCTACACTTTCACTCTCATTAAATTCCAGAGTCTCCTCCTGACCTTCACCCGTTTCTTCATTAGAGAGCTTCTCCTCAACTTCCGCAATTTTCGTCTGGACGTTATTTATTATGGAAGCCACTTTGTCAATCTCGGACTGCAAGTCTTCCTCTACTGGCGGATTAATTAGGGAAATCATTGTCGAAATCTCAGGCGGGGGTTGGACATGGAGTGACTTTTTCGACTCTCTACCCTTCAGAGCACTACTTGGGTTGAAATCTGGGAAGTCGCTTTCATTATCGGACTCTCCATTGTCAACGGAGTCTTGATAGATTGAAAAGGTCTTTTGAAATTTTGATCGTCTCTCGGCTGCCACTTGACCCGTTCGATTTGTCCAAGGGGTTACTTTCCCCGGTGGAGTTGTTACTGTAGTCGTGGGTTGAGGGTTCAATGTCGATGACTTTCCTATTGCAGTTGTGGGTCTTCGGGGCAGCTTCCCTATTTCGTTGTCTTTTTCTAAAATTAATAAGTCATTCTTGTAAATGCAATGCTCAGGGAAATATTCTAAGAATTAAACACTACCTCTTCTTTAAAATTAATTTGAAGGGTGAGCTCTTCCCAAGTTCAAAAGTGTCGGAGTAAATGCCTAATTTGAAATGAATTAACGGCACGAGTGAGCCATTCGGAAATGTAAACAAAGATTGTGATACTGACCTGGTTTCGTTCCATTGATACTGGAGCTGCTGGAAGCCTCTGCGGATTGCTTCATTATTTGATCATCGAAACTGATAGTTTTCCTCAAAGAGCCGCGTTTGACAGTGGTGGGGGCGGGGTTGGAGGAAAGGTTACCAGAATTGCCATTATCACTTAACTCATCCGGAGTGTCACCACCCCCGTCAGTCTTTGATTTTTCCTGGTAGCTCTCCTCCCAACGCATATTATTCAGATCAATTTTAATCACACGCTGAATATCCATTCGATCCAGGGTTGTCCGACTCATATCTTTATTCTCATGATGATTCCCTGTGGAGCCCATGTTCTCCGTATTGTCCATCATGGATAAACTCCGTCCACAATTTTTTACACGTTTCCATTTCTTGTGTTTCTCAACAGGCATTTTCCGAGCGACTAATTCATCCACTTCGGACCCATTCTTCTCCTCACCAGGTGTATGACTCTCCTTCCAGACCTTCTCGTCCGTATGGAATTCTTTGACTTTATTTTTTGAGACGGAGTTCTCTTCGAAGAAACCTTCCGAAGTTTCTTCATCAATGGAATGACTTGTCCTTGCCCTTAAGTTTGTACTTTGAGTTGAGCTATATGAAAGTAATTATAGGAAACATAATTGAATAGATTATTACCAAAAGAAAAGTAACTCCACAACAAATTCCCTGCCCTAATTATTTTTAAATGTCCAAGTTAATTTGTTGAACTGGAACCTAAAGGAATTGACTCCTAAGGAATGACTTAAAATTCACCCCCTATCCATGACTAACACTAAGTTCTCAATGAATGACAGGACTGGAGGAACTAAATTGAGTTCTTTGTCAACTCCTGACCTGCAAATGATACAAAAATTGTCAACATGTGTTATTCTCGTCCGAGAGAGAAAGGACTCACATGTGACTACTGCAGTGGAAATAAATATATACTGAAAGGAGGTTGAGTTTAATTAGAGCACAACTCCAATAATTACAGTTATTAAAGCCTCTCCTCGGTAGAACACTATTTATTTCCAATCTCACATAGTTCTACTCTCCCATCAAACAGCACACAACAACAATGCAGAGTTAGACATATTACGACAAACGTTGTTGCTCTGTAGCGTGCCCCTCTCAGATTGTGCAAATATGAAATGAAGTCCTGTCACGAAACAGATTTTATACTTCCTCCAACTTTGATTTCAACGATACACTTATAATCCTCTCATAGGCCTACATAAGCCGTCATTACTATACACTCAAAGTATTCCAAGAATAATTCCCAGTGGAATGTCAGACGGGCCATGAGTGAGTTCCCTCCGAGAAGTTGTTATGACAAGGACTGGGAGAAAGTACAAGTGAGAGAAAGAAGAAAAAAAAGTACAAACCTGAAGTCCGACCGGGCATTAATAACAAACTTTTTGGGTACAAGTCCATAGTATTTATTTATCATTTGAATATCTGGCACTCTGGATTTGGTAATAGTGAGAAAATTTTTATTTGTAGAAACATTATTATTCGTCAAATTCACCATTTCCGGCTTCACGATGAACGAAGTAGCAAAAGTGGTTCCTTTGAGACCAGCTCGAAGGATAGGATTCCTAGGGTTTGAACTAGTGGAAAAATTCATGGTGGTGGAAAAACCTGTAATAATTATTTGGTACTTTGATATATCCCCTGTCCCTGTAATATTTTAGTAGGAAGATCCAGCAGAGGAGATACTTTCAGAGGGAACTGTTTCAAATTGAAACTATTCTCTATGTTTCAGGATTCCCAAATTACTCAAGATAGTGGAGTACCATACGAAAACTAGATTTGATGGAAGAGTCAGTGTACAGGAAGTGATGTGATGAGGAGTAAATACGGAACTGCCTCGTGCCAGGATACCCGCTTCTATTTTATTCATTCATCCGGGGATGGTGAAAGTTTGATGTTTGGAGAGGGTCGGGTTTGCATTTAGTATGTACGCCCTGGCGTTCACAACACTATCATATAGTCGACTGGCTCAATTCACTAATACGGCTTGACTCCATGGATTCCCCGAGAACTGGATGGACTTTTATCATGCATCCTTTCCCTGTACTAGTGTGTAGAGTCCGAAGTGAGCCTATAAATCCAACGTACTTCTTTTCGCATCCTGTCAGGCCCATCACACACACGGTTGTTTTTCCATGCGGAACCTGCTCCGCTAAGTTTTGTCAAGATCCGTGGAGAGAAAAAGTTTTTTGACGGGGTTTCCGCCTATGAGGACCTTCTGGTCATGGTTTAAGTAGTATGTAGGAAACATGGGGAATAAAACAGGAATTATTTCAAATGGGGTGGGTACATATGATGCTGTTAGTGATAATGATAAAAGTTGCTCGTATCGGATCTATCAACGTCGTCCTACCATTTAGGGCTTGTTTCTTATAGGAGTTAGAAGGGAATATAGGAGTCGTTGTAATTTGTAATAGTGTAGTTGTAGTAGTAATGGTAGGAATCTCCACAGGAATTTCTCCAGGAGAAAGATTTTTCCCTTGACTCGTCCTACGGGTGTGGACGTGTGGGGACAGTTGGCTAACATCTTGGCAATGGTGTCGTTCACATCATATGAAGTAAACAGTATGAAATAGAATCGATCCTCGCAGCTACATCACTCACTCTTTCTTGATTAGTCAATAAAGTCGTCATAGGAACCTCAAAGTGGTATAATATCACACTTTCCCCCCTGCTTTCCCTGCAAAAAAATTCTCTCCAGCTGTACTGTTACAGCTGGACTTTCCCCATGCTGACAATCGACACACATTGCAACAATGGTGCATCCTAGTTGGTGATACCTGTTACACTACACTATAGCCAGCCTAAATTACGCCCCACATTTTTCTTACCACACACACGAACCTACACCAATACAATAGTTAATTTAAGGCTAGTAATTATTCATAAATTCCCCATCCCTCCAAAATTAGCTCTGCTATTTTTGTTTGTTGTAATAATAATAATAATTATTATTATTGTCAATTGTACTAAGGGTAATTATTACCCTTCTAAAAACACAAATATCTTTAATTTCTCAAGCTGTTGTTTCCTCCTCCAGAATTAATTTCTCATGTCATGCCTATAGATTTCTACACGCGTCAAAAAAAAAGCTCGAGTATTATTTTCGGAACGGGGGATAATTTACAAATTACGGGAACATAGCACGATTATTTTATTACGGGGTAGTACATACATATATGGCTATGGAGACTCTGCGGTGATGGGGAAACCATAGTCTCGTGCGTCTTCGTAATTTATCATAAGATTTTGTAAAGCTCCGCACTCCCTGATGTCAATTTCATTTCCCATACAGACACAATAATAGGACACTATAGTGAGTTGCTCCTATAATCCTTATCCCCTATAGGATCCCTCCATGCTTACACACATGGGGAACTGAAAAATATCTAAGGGATTTTTTAATGTAGGGAAAATGAATCATCCGAGATGATTTGAGCAATGACAAAAGCTATGAAAATGTATTGGGGAGGGGGATATTGTCATAGAATTTTTATGACACTGACAAAATGCGACAGATTTTGTATCGTTGTTGCTCCCCGAACTTGAAATGTTTCCTTTTGTGGGAAATAAATTGGAAACATGCGGGAGAGATTTTTGTGTATTTTCCGGAATCCTCTCTGACTTTACAAGCTACTTGCGGCTTCCACCATTATTGACCATTCCTATGCGTTCAGTCCTTACCTAATGTGAGTTAATGGAAGAGCCGGATAAATACTAGGTTTATGCATATCTACACTCCTAGTGTTATTATTTTTTTTCAAACGACAATAATAAATTATTGTGTCGGTCAGGGCAGCTTCATACAATAATTGTATTGAATAAGCTACAATACAGAAGAAGCTATTGTTGGTTCAACACTTGAATACTTATGGTGACAATTTTATACATTGCATAATGGATAGCCTCCAGCACTCCTTCAAAAGCTATATCCAGATCTGAGTACGTCTGTAACAGCTAACATAGATACATAACGTGAAATTCCTCTCCTTTCGGAACCAGCCCGTTCCGGTCCTAGGTGTTGGTTGACCTCGAAACCTGACAGAAAACTAAAGTGGCTTCAATTACGGAGAGGAAATTACCTGGAAAACTTTCATTGTCATTCCCTTCCATCTCCAAATGTCATGGTACGTGGAGGAAAACAATGATAGGATGACTTTTCTGTTGACTCTTCAAACGTTCGACTCACACGTCAAGTGCCTATGGGCAGGACTTTTACGGGATATTCTGGGATTGGGAATTCTACAGGAATGCTCGTCCTAGACGGACATTCCTATACTGTAAGGAATCCCAAAGGCTGTGCTAAAATGTTAACTTTACCGGCTCGATTGGCAGTTTTCTGTCACAACCTGAAAACTTACCTGAGTAGTAAAAACTCGTAAATCATTCTTATCCCTCCATCTCATTTCCGAAAGGGCTCCAAAAATTTGATGACAATCTATACACACATCCCGACTTTAATGCACCAATTCTCCATGTAATTGACTACTCCGCAAGGTACATGCTTCTCACTCAAACTCTTCAAGTGCCCATAAAACGGGTGACAGTTGGATCCTTTAAGAAGGCATATAACCGCTCATTTTCAGTACCGCTCTCCTTTTCTCTTGCACGAGAGCCCGGTTCAAAGCACAAGGAATAAGGGAAGCCTATGACAGTAGTATTTTTTATATGGGAAAAACTGTCTAGGGGCAATGAGTATTATTCCTCTTGCAAGGATCTTCTCACGAAAAGAGTGAAGGGATTTTTTGGAGAGATAAGTCCAGGATTTAATTACGGCGATAAAAATTCAAGGTTTTATTTTTCTTTCAAGTCTCTACACAATTAGTAACGTGGATTCCATCAAGGTTTTAATAACGACTGGTACGAGTTCATTAAATTTTTACATATGAGAGTAGTATAACGTTAGCTTTCATATTTGTTCTGAATTTCTCCCTGACTTGCGATTAAAATGCTCTTGAATTTCATCCAAACTTTTCCCTTTGGTTTCAGGTACAACGAAGTAAACGAAAATTGTTCCCAGTCCTGCTGCAATCCCGAATACCCAGAAGCACCATTCTGTCCCTATGGAACTTTTGATATTTTCAAAAACTTTCGTCACCACGAAGGTATTGAGCCAATTAAATGCTGTTGCCAGGGCTGATGCCATTCCTGGTAATAATTAAACGGTAGTTTCAGTTTAATTAATTTAAATAATTACTGCTTCTATAGGATTGCAATGCAGGCCTTTGAAAGAGTTACTCTTATTATCACAGCAATAGCATAAGCAAGATTAATTCACATTATTTTATGTGGTTAAGAGCCTATAGGGCTTGATCAGCACTGAATAAATAATATTTTGACAGTTATTATTATGTGATGATAGAAGCGATCCACCCTGATTTCCATATTCCTGTAATTCCGACATTATTATCACATGTGATGCATTAACTTAAAAGCTAGCAGTAAAAATTAACCTTCCAAAATGTAAGCTTTTGCTTGTTTTTTAAGCGATTTTGTACCTTTGACATTTGGCGGCAGGATTTCTCCCTAAAAAATTAAAGGGGTTAAATTACTAAAATTTCTTATTGATTTGTAGATTTTTTGTCAAATTTCTTGTATTACGTCCTAGAAGTTTAGAAGTCGAAATTGTTAGACCAATAATTAAGAGTAGTCTATGATGTACCTGCATGAGCCATGCGATAGGTCCGAAGCCAATGGAGAAAGCAACAATGAAGGAAATGAGACAAGCCAATGGAAGCCAGCCGATGCTTTCTCCCAAATCCGGGTCGGATTTCTTCAAAAAAAAGAAAATCCCTAAAATAATTAAGGAAATGGTCATAGCAACCCCGGAAATCATTAATAAAATCCGTCGTCCAGCTTTGTCCATGAGAATGGAGGAAATAATGGAAGCGACAACTTGGACAGCCCCGATAATAATTGCGGAAATGTTGGGGTCCAGGTCTGAGCCCGCATCTATGAAAATATCCACAGTGTAGAAAATAACAGCATTATTTCCATTCCATTGCTGGAAAAACATAAGAGCCAGACTAATAGACAGGGGGATTATAATAGATTTTCGGAAAAGCATAAAAAATGAGCCGGGTGTGTTTTCTTCCACGCTTTTCTTCACCTATAAATGACAGGAGTCACCATGAAAATTATTATCCGTCTGAAAATTACTTCCATGATGCTATTTCTAGTCCATTGTTTAACTGACGTACATTTTCAAGTTCCTCTGTGACTTGTTCGGTAATTGTAGCTCCTCGAAGCCAGCGGAGACTCTTGGTGGCTTTGTAAGTCTTCCCTTGACTCACGAGTAGTCGAGGTGACTCGGGCATAAAAATCATAAGGATGAGGAAAACTGCTGGGATTGAAGCACAGATGAATGCCAACTCGTTCCACTCCACATACTTTCCCACGACGTACCTATACATACATATGTACACAGCACAATCAGCCCATCGTACACTGAACTTGACGTCAAGCTTTTGATCCTACTCAAAAGCAATTTATTTCCTCAGTCTTTGATCTGACGACATTGTCAACATAATAATTCACACACTGTCACAGCCAAGAAAAATATTTCATTTCAAGGTCAACCCGTGTGCCTTCACTTACGTGAACAAAACTCCGACATTTATCATGAGCTGCAGAGCCGAGCCGAGTGTTCCCCGAATGGAGTCTTGAGCAATTTCACTAATATAGACAGGAGCAGCGAGAGAGAAAGACCCGCCACAGAGCCCTACAAATTCATTAATTTCAGGAAAAATTCAATGCACCCTTTTTTGACCTGCGAGGACAACCTGTAGCCTTGACTGTCCTCAAATTACATGTAAACAAACTTCCTCATACCTATAATTACAGGTAATTATTTATACAAATCCAAGAAATTGTTCCTTAAAGCTTATTATTATTATGCTAAAATATATACGAACCTGTGATAAATCTTCCGGCTAAGATCATGTCAACGCTTTGAGCAAAGCCAATAAGCAACCATCCCAGGATGAAGGGAAGAGCCATTGACAGCATGCAACCTTTCCTACCTATTCGGTCCACTAAGAATCCCGCCACAGGTCCGGAGATACATGCTCCAATCTATGCCCCATTAAAATTATTAAATCATAGTAAATACAAAAAAACATTTTGACAAACTTTACGACGGTAACATTCCTACTGGGGCAATGGAACCAATCCAGGATTGAATGGCAGGATCAACCTCCCCAAGCGTAGTTCCGTTTTGGAGACTTGGTAAAGCTGGAGATGTCCAGCCGGCGACCGTTCCCAGTCCGAAGGCTCCTAATGTGGCTGGATTCAGAATTCAGAATTTAAGATTTTGAGATTGACGTCACTCTGTATGTGATTTGTGACTCAATTTAAAAAGACAGGCGTGGGTACTGCTAAGTAATTCAACCTCACCAACAGCAGCTGCCAAAAACTGGGTCCCGGTTTTCGACACAAATTTTTCATTTATCTCCATGGTCTGGTCTTGAAATTTGTCTCTCTTAGATGCTATTTTTCAGAGCAGTATGAATCTTCAGACAGTATCAAAACATGAGGATGGTATCTTCAAGTGATGCAAAGGATTACTAACAAACGTGGTGCCCCTGGGAAGTTACTCATGTTATTTCGTCTTGTTGAGAGTCGAGGTGATGATCATTAAGATGCAGTTATTCATTGTCACATATCAAGTAGGGTATAGGAGAGGGGAGTGTGTCATGCAGTGGTCAGGTATGGAGCTGAAGTTAGTATCAGACTGCATTGTTTAAGCATTGACTTCTACCCTACTAAAAAATGACGCCCGATTTAAGATAATCATGCTCTCTTCATGTGTCCTCACTCCCTGACCGTCCCACACCGAACAGAGCACTGGGATGAGACTAGCCTGAAAATAACTTACCATTACCAACTCCGGATTAACATAATATTACGAGAGAAATTCAAGTCCAGGGATTTAGGACTATTTTGTATTTAATTTGATGACGCCGTGAAGGTTATTGTGAATGTAACTTCATGCTCCATGTTCATGCATTGTAGTCATAATTTTCACTTCAAAAACTCACAATGCGAATGAAACTATTGAGCAATTGTATCCATTAAATTTAATAACAGTCACATAAATGTCTTTCTAATTTGTATGAATACAAAGCATCACTGATCACCTGATTCTCCCATTCACTCTATTAGCTGCGAGTTCATCAAGTCATATTGCATATTCAAGTCTATTTTGAAGGTCCGACAGGTGTGTCTTGGAGCGTAAATATTAACTGCAAAATCGTCTGTAGTAGCCCCAACCTGTACGTAGATTACACGTTAGTAGAATACAAAATGAATTTAAGTAGCTTTTTTTTTTGCAATATCCTTAGCTTAAATTCTCTAATAATTATGTCCTTAAATTCCTGTGAAGACCATAGAACACAAAATGAATTAATGGAACTACACCCCAGAGGACCGCATCTGTTGATTTTCATACCTCAACATTCCCCTTCCTCATTCCACCCCATAATGTTCCTTAAATGCTTAAGTAAATAAACGGAATAACTTGAATCATCCCATGAAAAGAATTAAAGCATTTTGTGAAGAATTGTTTTTACTGCTTTCCTTCAATCTTAATAAAATTACCAAAATAAAATACAACTATTACTGTAACTTATGATTATTAATAACATGTACAGAATTCCACTGAATTTGGGGTGTGATTTTTAACTAAGTTTTAGAAATACATACCCTGTAATCCATATCCACGTCATATTCATACATTATGAACATGTTCCTAACTGCGTTATTTAACCTCGTATCTTTTTTTTTTTTGAAGTTTCAAAAACATATTTTGAATTACCATAAACACCCTTGCACCAGTCGCTGACAAATGCATGAACCCTGTATTTGTTCCAATCTCCGATCAAACCAGTGAAGAACACATGACCAGTTTAATTCAGTAAGTATGTACATCACGTAGAAAAAATTTCAATAAAACGGAGAGTCAATTATTAGTAAAAAGACGTGGATAACGTATTATCATGAATTTTTAAATTGAAGTTGAATCAATCAATTTTTGTGGGGCAAGAGTCCTTCCTTGACGTTGCTCTCCCAGGCAGTGTAGTCCAGAGTTGGGATTTTAATTGAGTCACATGGCAGTATTGGGTTGTCGATTGAGGGTTGTTCCAATGGACGAGCCTGGATTTCTTTGATTCCATCGCTGTTGTCGCAAATGATTCTTGCTAATGTTGTTTTCCGGATAATTTGCAATTGTTCTATTTCAAATTTTTCCAAGGGTTAGTTTCACATTAATCCAAATGATAGACTCAAGCTTTCTAATATGATTTTGTTGGAGTCTATTTGCATGCTCGAAATAATTTTATTACCTGGAGGGATGGGTCTTCCACGCTGAACATTACTTTCGTACCAGAAACGATCCCCCTTTCTCAGCCTCACAAATTGGTCAGCAAGTAAGCAAGCCAAAGTTGGTCCTACCATTGCCCCGGGGACTTTCTTTTCGGAAAGCATGCCAGTGTAAAGATCAACATCGCTGACGTTCCTAAAAATTAAAGAAACAGTGATGAATCAAGCTTTGTCACAAACCCCCATAGAAAATGCATGTTCAAGGAGTTTACTCTCGCAAACAGATCTTACCTGTAGACATTCTGAGCTATGAAAAGTGTATCCTCATTCCAAAGTCCGGCAAGATCTGAGAAATCTGCGACAGGGTCTAATCCACAAGCTTCTCTCCAGGCAGTGTAGGAAGGAATACCGTGGTCTCGGCCACGCTGGATGTTTATGGCAGCTAAGTCCAGTCCGGCAGTGGAACCGTTCCGATTTTCGAACAGATGATGAGTAAGCTAAAAACCAAAAGATGTAAATTTTGGTGTGACGATTTTGGTGGAACATGATCAAATAATATAAAAACACTCCTTAGAAAACAAATGAAGTAATATTCGTAGGTGTAAATGTTAGAACTGACCTCAGTGGTGAAGTGAGTGTCAACTCTGCCAGCTGGGGCAGAAGTGTGGCCACGAAGGATACCATCGAAAGTACCGGCCTTCCAGAGACGGAAGGGATCGTAGAGCAACTCATGCAAGGACACGGACTCCATCACATTACCTTTCTCGTCCACCAATTTGACCAGACCTTTCATCATGGAATGTCCGACTCGGTAGGCTGCGGATACAAAAACGTTGGAGATGGAGGCATCGACTGTGTCATCATACTCAGTGTAGTAGCCTTCCTTGAGAGGGATCAGACCCGCGGCATCAGCCAGCTCCCGCCCCAGAAGTACCGGCAGGAACTCGTTGTAAGTCACATGCTGTAACTGAGCAATTATGATCTCCCTTGTTTCGAAATAAACCTTCCCATCGTGCCCTTCAGGATTTAATTGTCGGAGCACATCGGCAATCATGTTGTGTTGCCGAGTCCACAGAAGATGCATCGAGGTCAGGGCCATCTGCTCATTCACACGGGGGTCACCTGGCAAAACGACATTGGATTATCAAATTAAGCTTCCTAAATTTTTTTACCTACAAAAATAATAATAAAATGGTATTCTCTCTCTGTCTCACCAGAAGTAAAACAAAACTGTCCCTTTTCGGTCTCTGAAGGAATGTTACATCCGTCCAGAAGATCTGTCGAGACTGGTAAAAGTTTCCTTCCATCGTCAGCCGTGGCTGTAGCCATGTAACCATGTGGGTTGTCAATGTTAACTTCCCGGAATGACCTGATGGCGTCATCGGTACTGCCGTAAATTACGGAGGCATCTATGTAGGAAGTAGTCTGACTGAATTGGTTTCTGGCACCTATAAAAATGAATAAAAAAGAATGCCCTCAATTATCCTCAAATTTTCATTTAGAATTCTGGAATCTATTATTTTCAGTTCAACCAAAAGTGTCAAGAACGTACCAAAATCACAACTTGGATATCTCGCAGACCTCCACAGATTTGTACATTTTTCCCCGTCTTGCCCAGCAATTTCGTTATTCTCCGCATCGAATGGGAAACATTCAGGATGGATTTCCGATGGTGGTGCAATTTTGCCGTTCTTGCAGCAATTCAATACTCTGGAGCTTGTTCCTACATGTTCATAACAATCATTCAATTGAGGACTGTGCCGTACAGATCATTGTGCCGGTTTTCTAACAATAATAATAGTTTCATTAAAAGAATTGAAATTCAAAATAATCAAAATCGTACCAACGCCAAGAACCGTTGAAGTCACGTCGTGATCAATGAACTGTCCAAAAATGGGTAACAACAAGGACGCCGTCGAATCTTCCGTTGGCTTGTCGGTATGAATAAGAGTACTGATTTTTCTGGGATGGGGCAATGGTAACCCATCGTGTGAAACACGAGGGGAAGAGATGCCTGCATGACATAATTATAAAATTATAATCCATATCTGTGTATTAATTCATCAAGTTTTTACAGAAATAGGAAAAAAGTTAAGGAATTAAAGGATTCTCGTACCATCAGCATAGTCAGGGGCTATAACACGACGGTAAGGTTGATTGTAGGCACCCCAACCTGGGTTATTGATATTGTTACAGAGACCATCGGAGCTATGGTAAACGTTTGTGGCGGAATTCAAGGCAACGCAAGTTGTTATATTAAGGGGTGGGATACAAGTACCATCCTCCGGGATATCTACCCGAATTTGTCCCGCGTCCGCTTTTGGCATTTTTAATCTTGAGGTAGAAATTGTATACATTACTGATTTATTACGAAAATTTCCATTGGGGAGTAAATGTGCTCTAAAAATCTACGCTGACATTAAAGCATTGTATTTATTATGTGAGCTCTCTACTCTGGACATACTTTCTAGCAATGTATTTTGAAGCCTGGTCCATTTTGAAACCGTCCTCCGAGATCTTCTGGGCTCGGGGAGAAGAGGACATGAAGCTTTGATGTCTTCCTGCAGGGGAGTACCTATTCGACACGTAGCCATTTTTCTTCATATTTTCCTCCGTGGAAAGTCTCTTAACGTCCGCAGCCTGAGCTTGTCGGAGAGCTTCTTGCACAGTTTCTGCATCCACGGCTCTGACGCTTGAGGAAGATTTCAGGACGGGTCTGTTCCCCCCATTATTTATAATGGCCTGTGACTCTTGTACTTGCCTTGCAGCAACATCTATTTCACAGAATTTGAAACTTTAAGGATCTACCCAGCTTGGAATGATTTGATTGAGTGTGCTAAAATATTTATTTTACCTGGAATAGGAAATGTTTGTTTGTACAGACTTTCAGCGTCTTTAGTTCGCACCCCGGTGACAGCAGGGGTGGCCACACTGGCTCGACCGTATGCATGGATCAACAATGCTAATGCAACAATCCTGTAACAGATAACAAAATTAAAAATTTTAAGGGAACAACTGGTTTTAAAAATAAATATCCTCCACAACGTTACTCTGTACAATGTTTCTGTATTCTTTTTTCCCTTATCACGTAACCAGTTAACGTTACTGAAATTCGTTTTTTTATATTTGATCTACAGGTTGTCTGAAATCCTTCAACCCCTTTCTAACCCATGTAAGAATGGACGGCAAAAACATATTCAATTCCCTATGTCGTACAATTAGCAAGCCAAGATTACTCAGACTTAGTTTGGTCCCCCACTAGCCCAAAACCTGCGGATGCAGCGCGGGGTCAAGGACTTGGGGTAAAGTTAAGATTTTATTTGAAAGAATGAAACTCTGAAAGTTTTAAATTTCTTACGGAAACTTTTAGCAAAAATTAATTTGATGCTGTTTTGGAGCAACTTTAAAGATCTATTCGGGAAGCAAAGCAACTGAACCGACGTTGAATACTTTAGGCACACGAGGCAAAAATGTTTGGGCCTTCAAATGTTAAATAAGCTTCGTAAAGTGTAAATTTAGAAATTTAAATCTTGCAACTTTTCTAATGCTTTTCTTTTGCTCAACTTTTGACCTCTGTAAGTCAGGGACATAACCTCACTGGCTGGGAAAACATCAATACGTTCTTCCAGACTATTTTCCTGATTGTTTCACATAAATTTAACATTGTAATGAATGGGATTTGCAAAACAGAATTTTTTCTCTGCAAATTACTGAGAATTACTCTTGCGTTGTCTATAAATATTTTGGCCCCAAATGTGTTGAGTACCCTTACAAAAATCTTTGGTTGTAGTTAAAGTTATTGCCATGTGGTTTAATCGGGAATGACGCAGTCTAATCACAAGGGCGTTAATCAGATGAATAAATTAAACACATTCCCATTTATCTCCAGGGGCAATGTTAGAAAAAAATCACATTTCCCACAATGCTAATAATTTTTGAAGAAAGTCCTGTTCAGGATAATGTTAATTTTGTGACGACCATCCTATTCAACGTAATATTAATTTTCTTTCAAATTTCTACTCAGAATCTATTATTTTTTTATGGGAAAGAACAAGGAAAATAGTCGGGGCAGAAGCGTATTGAAGTGATTCGTAAGAGATGCAGAACGTGGGAGGCAAGGAGGTTGTGCTAGGGAGGTGCAGATTCAACTCGTGCAATTTGCTCAATCAAGACCCGTCTCAAGTGATACAAATATGTTTTTAAAATTTGAGTAAACAATTTCCAAAATTTCACTTTTTTCGAAAAATATTTTCACATTGCTCCACCTCCTTGACCATTGTATTCATCGTTGTTGGGCCAGTGGGATAAATAGAGTTTTGAAAACTCTGAAAAAGATTCTCTAAAGCATGGGGGACTGGAATATTTTTTATAATCCTCCCTAGGTGTCCGAAAAGATTTTCTGAGCACCCTATTTACATTGCACAATCAAGCTCATAAATTATATTTTAAATATTGAAATCCCAGCTCCAAGAGTTTCTGTCAAAAGACTGATTTACGGAAATTTGGAGCAAAGTGAGAACTTACGTAGCGACTCCTACTATCGTCCACCACAATTTTTGTCCATGTTTGTTAATAAAATGAATAACGGGGTTTCCAGTTCCGGTTCCACTCAAACCGTCGTCCACTCCCCCAATCGGAGCATAATCCGACAAATCACGACCGGCACGGGACATTTCACTAAATTGACAAGTCCCAATGGAGTTAAACTTAGTCTAGTAAAATAATACAGGAAAAACGAAGGGGGTTGTACAAATTCAGCTCATCCAGAATCCAGACACAAGGAAGAAACAAGAAATTTAAAGAAGATTCAGTCCACTCAACACTCACACTTATAAAAGCGAAGGATGGAAGTACAGACAACGTTTATCCTTCCGTACCCTCGTGAACAATAAAATATTTATTCAACAGTGTGAGGCTTTTCGTCTCCCAGCCTTCCAACCCTTATGAAACGTGAGTGCTCAAGAATCGAAATCTCACGTGGAAAGGCTATGCGGATGAAGATTATATAATATGTGCTTTTGTTGGTATGAAAAGGGACTCAAGAAGCTGGACATGTGTATTTGGAAGAGCCAGTTTACACACACCCTAAATTCATGTAGTATAGGTATTCGTCATATTGGTCCCAACAATTTCGCGAGACCTATCAGACTTGATCACCCTCGTGGTAATTTCACAAAAAAAAGGTACACCTGTATAGAGTTTCAAGTTGAAAGTTTTCTTCAGGGTTTATGCTATAGTATTACAACTTGCATAACTCAGCAGACAGGACATCTTTATGTAACGTTGATTCTTGATCTCTAATATGGACATAGCCAACACACGCAGACACACACACACTCTCTCTCTCCCAACATTGAATTTCTTTTACCGGTCGTTGAATTCTTAAGGAATCTTCCATTCACTGGTCCCATGCGTTCACTAACATTTTATTAACGAGAAAATATTAGGCTGCCATTGCATATGTATGCGTGTATCGGAAATATTCCTTTGAGAGGATTTGCTGGATGCGAAGGATAGGAAACCCTAGAAATTGAGTTTTATGGATTCCCTTCCCTCAAAAATTAGTCATTACTCAGTCAGGACTGTGCTGATGTGAATCTACGTTTAGGAATATTTAATAGGTTTTATTCTGCTTCCGACTTCCTCTGACAATATTGATTTAAGTCCTGGAAATGATTTGACAATACACGCGGCTCCAGGTATTATTTGTATTGACATTTCGGGTATTACCAAGGCGGAAATAATAAACACGATGCATTTTTGTCATTGTCAAAGGGATTTTAATTTAATTGAATGTTGTCTGTTTGTCCGGCTGTCAGTAATCTCGGAACATTAATAATGCCTCAGGGTTAACTCTCGCAGTAGCAGCAATGCCTGTGTTTTGTTTAGCAGATTTGTAAAACTGATTGGGAGTACTCGATTGTTCAAATTCCTTAAACATAAATAATTTGAAGTGGCCGATTTTAAGGTGGACTGGATAATAATCTCCAGAGCTATCAAGGTCAATCCCTATGGAGCCAAAGGATTCATAAACCAGGAAAAACTTGCGTAATTGTTACATAGGACATTCAGACATGTAACTGTGGATGTATTGTAGCAAATATCTTGCTGGGCTTTTTGCTTAAGGCCCGGGCCAACCTTGAAATAACCTGTTCGCACACACGTTTTAATACACTCGAATTCAGTCACACACTGAACTACTACACATGATAATAATAATGGAAGTTCCTTCAATGTATGTACGTTGTAGTGGGAAATCTTCCTTTAGCGTGGTTTTGTTATCCCGTACATTTGGTCATAGCATCTGTCCAGTCGGAACTAATGGATGGTTTCCAACTACTATTTGCGTGCTCTGGAAAAGATCTAAAATACAATGAAATTCCTATCAATTTTGGAATCAATCTTTCAAGGAAGTTAGGATCCAATTATTTTGTTTCACTGGGTTCAATTTCTACTGTAAAGAACACATGACATGGCTATAACTGCATTTAATTGATAGCTATAAGATAAACGATTTTCGTTCAAGTCTGTAATGAGTAAAGGTAATCGGCCTGGTGATATATTTTTTTCAAATAGTTTATATGGTCCTTGACCAGTAGCGTTTAGAAGGTAATTTTTTAAAGAAAACTTACCTGAACTGTGGTTAGTTATGTAAAGGAGTAGGAATGGGATGGACCGTGTTCATAAGCTTACGTAAGCGTATTGTCGCAAGGACAACAAGATGTGGGATTGGACCATAATGAGTCTGAATTCGACAAACTCTTCCAAAAAACACCCCAGTTTGGTGCATGCTTGATCGACGTCGGGCTTGCAGGGTAACGTGACACCGGCAGACAAAATAATCCCTTTATTGCCGGGGAAATGAGACAAATGTGACAGTGGGAGCTAGAAATGTCCTGACAGCCCTGATGAGTATTCCTTACATTTGTGTGGTTTCCACGGAATTACAGTGACAGGTGAAACTGGACTCCTTCTTACAATCTCAGCCCTTTGAATACTCACAGTTTTTAATTCATGCATGCGTAATTCACATTATATGCAATATAATTTACTTATTGTAGGCGTCACCACAACTCATAATTATTGGAGTTTCAGTGCCAGTAAGGGGCCGTACAAATTTAACGTTATCATTAAGAAGGGTATAAGTATATAATTTGGAATATGTAACCATTGTAACAATATACATAGGTTGGGAATCTTCATGATAGGGTTTACACATATTCTCGTAATATAGTAATAAAATTCCTTGCCCACGAGTATTTTTACAGGGTGCCTCAAACAATTATTTCTCACCCTCTCTACCTTATCGAAAAGGTAACTAAAAAATATTGGATTCTCCCACTTTGAAGACAATTTTCTCCCAGAATTTTCAGGATTCGTTCCAATCATATCTCAAAACTCTGAATCCAGAGCTCAGGATAGTAGCACGCTGTTTGGAGTTTCTTGAAGACCAAAATTTTTGAAAGATTGCGAATTTGTACTCAAATTTTTAAATTTTGGAGAAAATTTGATGCTTTAAATTAATTAATTAAATTTAAATTATTGCTTTGAAGTGAGCACAACTAGAAATCGAATTCTGAAAAATCTTGAAGAAAGTTTGTTGTCGAATGGGGGTATTGAGTATTGTTACAGTTGTCCCTTTTATAGGCCCCTCCCAATTTTATCAAAGAATGTGAGACCAATTTGTAGGGAACGTTCTGAAATTGTCTAGGCATTTTTATAGGTCTCCACAGAGAGACATTTGTGCATTATGAGTATGGAATAATCTGAGGAATTATCGAGGAAGGTAGAATACTGATCGTGTCATTTTCTCGTCTTAGTTCCGGTCATTGCAAAACTAATATAAAACACTGGCCTTGTACTAAATTTGTTGGGGATAAATAATTTAACTCTAGTATAAACAGTTACATTCAAATTTTCTGACCACAGGATTTGGAAGTGTAACGTAAGGTAATTAATGCTTTGAAGGCATTGCGTCCAGAAGCAGTATTTTGTTTTGCATTACTTAAACTTTACATTTTGGGGACCTGCATTCACATGAAGGGAAATTGGATTTTTAAGTGTTGAAATTTTAAACCCTATGGCATTTTACACGAGGCAATGATAGCGTTAGCAGTGGATGTGGATGGTCATCTACGCAAAAGCTAACTCGGTTAACTTAGGTGGTTCAGTGCTCCCCAAAATCTGCTGAATTTTGGTAACATTAAATTCGCACGGCTCCTTAATTGTTAATGAGCACATGTATATTACACACACGCATCATGTAAAGTTCCATCTGAAATTTGAGATACATTGATTTTACTTTAGAAGGACCTGATCCTGAAGGAGTAGATCATCGTTAATTCCTGAACGACTCGTTGGACATTGAATATACTGGTTTTATTATATAAGGTCTACGTTGACACTACTACAAGAAAGAAGCTAAACTTGACTCACAATCTCAGAGTCTACTCGAGGGTTACTGTGTCACGTATGGGGTAGTTTATTTCTATGTAGGTTCACTCTCACTACATCAAGGTAAAGATGCACGTGAAACTTGTATTTCCATCTGCAGAGATATAGAGTTTCATCTTTTGGCAAAGTCTACTCAGTCATATAATAAACTATAGAATGTTTGAAGGTAAAGGCAAGACAAGCTCTGGACATTAAGGAAAAGTGCGTTAATTTATTCCATACTTAATTCATTCAATAGTATTATTTCAGTTTGAAACTTTATACATGCACCTGTAAAACAATATTCCTAGCTCATTGCAAATGATGATACATTTTCGATCCACAATTTTGAGACTTCGTCAGAATAATACTGTATCTCCTGTACAGACACTTTCTTATGCATAGGTTCTTTGCGCACATTTATCGCACTTCATAATTTGACTTCTGCAAAACTCACAGGACAATCTCGCATTTTAAATAATGTGGAAGGGAATCTCAGAGTCAGAAATTCTAATTTTTGCATTCATGCAAAATGTAAATGAAATAAATTCTCATTCTACGGTAACCGTCCCCAACAATAAAGGACAAATCTACGGAAGGTACTCATAAGAGGCAGATAAGAAAATCCAGGTTCATCCAATCAGGCTAAACCTGAGTCACTAGCATAGTAAAGGGAGTACGCAAAGTTCACTACCCCTAATTTAATTTTGCAATGATTTCTTTGCATTTTCTAAAATTTAGGGAAATTATGCTACCACGAGGATTCCGTATCCGGACGCAATAAGCTTTGCTCTTACCATGTATCCTAATATCCGATGACCCCAAGTATCATGAATTTGCAAAAAAATTGATCCTCATTTGAATTTTTGTGGTGGCTTTCGAATTTTGCAAAGTTCAAAATTGCTTCAACAGAGATAAAATGTGCATAGTACTTGCGTAGGAATTTTATGATAAATTTTATTTATAAAACCACATCTACACGGTTACAATTTTTTAGTTCACAGTCGACGTAGAACCAGCAAGGTTACTTTTTTAGTTACACAATTTCAACTAATTTGGAGTATACCTGAAAATGTCTAACAATTATATTCGAGGTGAATCCATCCGAGTAGGAGAGAATCGGTACACGTACAATTACACGTTGGAATTAAAATCAGGACTCACAAAAGAGTACTATATCTGCGACTTGTGTCGAACCCGTCTCCATGTATACGTGGACCTGGGCAGATTTGAGCTTAAATCCGCTCACAAAGAGAAAAAATGTGCCGAGGCTCATCAGAAATTCGTGGAAGAATTCAAGACTAAGCATAATCGGTAAGTACCTCTCGTAAATCTCACTTTCCCCGGAATAAATTTATACTTTTTATTTAGGTACTTATTTATTTTTAATGTTTTTGTATTTGTACAAGAACTATTTCAATTTTTAGGAACCTCATCCTCATTTTGTTAATAATTATCTTGACTGTTTACAGAACCCCAATGATGGAGTCAATAATCGTAGATTCAAGGATAGATAACGACGACACCTTCGGCCCCACCTTTCTGGACGACTCATTTGCCCTTTCAGCTTTGATGGACGTCTCCAATGAGTGAGTTACGAGTATTATGTTAAATCTCGGATATCCTTTTGGCCAAGGCGTAAATAGTGGATGAGTTATTGTGTCAAATTTGGGAAATTTATGTACAGTGTTAGTACTAATTGACTTTCATTTTGATAGTCCTATGACAGGGGCAAATACGGGATCTGGGTCTGGATTGGACACTACTTTCTGTCAGACGTTCTTGGATACGGCGTTCTTGGACGATACTATGGTCTCTTGGAGCAACGACTCATCACGCATCCCGGATACTGATGTGGATACTGATCTGGACACTACTGTCTCAGGCAACGGTTCAGTCCTGGAATCTGTCCAGGATTCCCCACCCTCTCCAGTTCCAAGTAGCAGCCGCCGATACAAGTAATGCCTTTGAAAGTTGCACTCTCTATTCAAACGGTTTCGTGGAATTATTTTGAATTATATTACTACAGTATTCTTACTAGAGGATTGGATTTATAGCTATTATAGAGATGGAATAAATACAATGAACTCTGAATGCTATCCAGTTTAAAAACATTCAAATTAATCGTTCCATGACTTCTGATGAGCAATTACAGATAGCATATATGCCTTCGATTTGTGACTGGGTTTTATTTCGAATTTATTTATTTAGGACCCCTATCAGGCATGGGGATATGGGATGGACTTGAGTCGCATTACTAGTCCTTAGTATTGAATGCAGCAGCAGGCATCTATTCCTAAAGGGCAAGGACTTACATTTGAAGGATCAAATATTATTCTGTAAATTACACATCATCCCCTTTTAAATGGTCTGAAAGAAAGCAAAATTTTGGAAATGAGACTTCCAGAAAAGTACAGCAAAATTCCACTCTTTCAGCAATTGAATGTCCATTGGATGTTGATTGGCATCAGTAAATGTAACCATCGTAAATATGTGGAAGTTAAAAGTTAAAGAGTTAATTGCTATTTATATTTAGCCTCTGCCTCCAGGAATTTTTGTCGTGCATTCCGGTTTTATTCTTTTCCTTTGTAATCGGATTTAAGCTGAAATTTATTCAGATTCTCGTCATCACGGGGACGAATTGTACATACGACCTTATGCATACCCCTTTCCTACGTGATTTAATCTCTAACCTACGGAAGTCCAGGTATACATGGAGACGATTTGGATACGATTAACAGATATAGTACTCCTTTGTGAGCCATGATTTTAGCTGTAAGTTGTGGACGAAGGTGTATCAAATTCACTCCGACACTCCGACTCGGATAGGTACCCCTCGAATATAATCATTAGACATTTTCGAGTACAGAAATAGTTTAAGTTATGTGACTTAAAAAGTAACTATGCTGGAGACATGGGACACACTTGTAACTTGTACCTTATGGTACAAATTTCAAGAGTGTGTCATGTCATGTCCCCGTCATCCTTGTGTTTACTAGCTAATTAAGTCATTATCAGGTCTAGAGAGTAACAATAATTTATGCGTACATGAAAAATTTTAACAGATTTAGGTGTCGTGAGGCTCTCTTTTATTTAGCTGACTTTCCCCTGGTTTTTTAAAGTCCTTCATGTGCAGTAGATTTTGTATTAGTACTATCATCGCAATGTCAAGACTACAGTAGTAATATTAATGCAAAATAATTTGTAACGATTTGTTTAAGTTATGAAGGTAAAAGCGATTCTCTCTCAAATACTGTAACGATATTTATGATAATGTGTGAATGTCTATTGGATGATAAAATGAGAGTAAAGATTCGTACAAGTGGTTTAAAAATAAATGTTTACTCCAGAATAGTTCCGAAGTCATTGCTGACCATTTATTTTCCATTCATTTGCTTCTACATATAATGTTTTACCATAAGATTAAATTGGTTGTATCTAGCATCGCTACTAAGATTCAAGCATAGGACAACTACAAATTAAAATGACGTGAGTTACTGATAAACCCTCTGGTGTACACAATGTTTAGATATAGCTACAAACATGAATTTTCAGCTTTGTATTTTTATTTAATATTTCTATTAAAAATAAATTGGATTCAAACCAAGTCAACGTAAAACTTAAAATTAAATACAGCAAAGTAGATTGTAACTGACAAGAGCAAAAGGTGACTATGAAATAAAATCCAGATTTGTTCGCCGCCTCTGTACATATAATGAACGAGCACATTTGACTGGTATTTACAATTGCGTTCATGGTTTTGAATTAGATTTACTCCGTCAAAATCGACTTTTTTACAAAACCCTTAAACTTTGCTTGTAGATAATTACAATTAAATGTCACCAAAATATGGGAATAATTTCGTAATGCGAAAATGGTCGGATTCGACACAGTGCCATAAAATACGACAATACAGCTACAACAATGTAAATTCGTGGATCAAAGAGTTTTGCTCAGCAAACCACACAGACAATTATTATTTAAAAAGAAATGTCCAGTGTAATAGACTGCATAAGAATTTATATTTTATTTTCAAACTCACATTGAGTGAGTGAAGACGCGTTAAAATTTGCTTACTAGAAGTAGTAGTACCAACTGACAAATATTTAAAGTGTTTTAAAACTTGTAACACTTCCTAAAAATAATATTTCATTTATTCATTAACACGGCACTGGCAAGCAGTGCTTGTAAGTGTTGTCTTGCCTATATGTACATGCAATAAATTTGTATTTACAGGACATTGTTTTTTACAGAGAATTTATTTTGCTTTATCTCATACATAGTGTGGTATGACTTACTCAGGTTCTGAACCATGTTTATTCCAAACCAGTCCTAACTCTAGTAAAAACTTCAAACAGGAAGCATTTCGGAAAACGTTGTAGAAGCAATAGCAAACGTAGCGTTTCTATCACAACACTACATTTTGGAAACATCCCAAAGTTATTATTTACTTTTACTTCCTGAGAACTAACATGCATTTGACTCCTTTCAAGGCGAATGCAGCTTAAATCCATTATCCAAACCTACCGCAAATAACTTGTTTTTATACCGTACACTATACACTACATTTAAAGTTCTAATTCTATTTAAAACTACTAACTTAAAACTACAACACTTATTTCAAATCTCTGAGAAATCAGTACATTTAAAAATTTATCTGCTCTATGCAGTCTTTAAAATTTACATATACGGACTGTTTGATTTCAATTAAATATCTACAGGAAGTTTCATATCCTTTTTGTCACCCCCTAGCCTTTAGAAGGGACGATAAATATGTAATTCCCGCGCATATTTGTACTTTTCTAAATTTGTTTCATTGACTGAGGTTATGAATTACAGGGTTGTACTACGATAAGCGGCCCCGAACTACGATATGTGGCCCTATAGGTGTGGATTCTGTTGGTGGTCGTTGAGGACAGTGAGGGTTAGGTTAGTTTAGGCTGGAAATTGGTGCCGTGACATTGATGGCCTCGAAGAGGCCTTCAATGTCACAATGGCACCAATTTCCAGCTCTAAACTAACCTAAGCTGAACGTCCGAAACGACGGGTTAGGTTTCAAACAGGGGATGATGCTGGGCCGCATATCGTAGTTCGGGGCCGCTTATCGTAGTTGCCCCAATTACAGTTGACGGTGACAATGGTCAAAACCGTGAAGCAAAGTCCAGATTTTTTGAGGAATTTAAACCCAATTTTTGTTCCCAGCCAACATTTTTTCTCACATATCTTTTGCCGCAGTTTTATAGGCAATGGTATGAGCTTTCCAAGGAGATCCCTATGTTGAGAATTATGGGCATCCGTAAAAACAGAGAACAAGTTTGGGTAAATTCGGCATCGAAAGTTAGAAAGATGTGGAAAAGCAGGCATGTCTGATCTGACATTTATATTCTTTTTTAGAGTGGTGTATTTGTAACAAATTTCTTGGAGAATAATTTGAGTGTAGCAGGTCTTCCTCGAACAAATGGCAAGACCAGAAATTCTTCTTTTCAGCGTCTTTCTCAATTTCGATTTGGAAGCAGAAAGAACCCAACTCTTTGTTGTGACAGATCATGCCCAAATTTCGCAAAGTAAGCAAGATAGATCCCTGGAAAGTCTATAAAAATTGTCCATAAATTAGCCTCGAAAGATAATCAAGACAAATTTGTGACCAGGAACAATATTTCTAATGACTAAAATCTTCAACAAATCTCAACTTTGTTTCATGTTTCGGACTATTCTGACCGCAATTCTTGACCGACGTCAATGAAACAAATTTTGAAAAGTCTGAAAAAGAATTTGTTTAAAAATGGGGGAATCATAAGTATTGTGACTTTGTCCCTTAAATAGGCCGGGGAGTGGGAAAAAGGTATAAAACGCCCTGGAGATGTAGATTATAATATGTTACCATAAACCTAAATTGTATAACAGTTCGAAAAGGGTAAATGCCCATTAAACATTAAAAAGTAAAATAATAAAGATTTTAACCAGCAGCACTGTTAATTCCGAAAACAACATAACATTTGGTGCTCCCTTTCCCCCGCTTAAAACATAACCCTTCCTACAATTATTAAAACTTTGGCTTAACACAATTTCCTTAAACTATCGCTATATACATCATCATATCATATAACATAACTTACAATGGTGATCTTAACACCCATCCCTCCCTTTTTATAACTCTTTTCAGGTTGATATCCGCAATGATCCCAATGTGCCGTACATAATTGATAATTGTTTCAGATTTTGACAGTAAAGTCTCCCTAAAATTGCACGGGTTCTGCAAACAATCAATAATTATTATTATTTTATATTGGTACATTTAAACGTGTAATATAACAGTAAAAAAAGCGAAAAAATACCTGTCCAAGAATAAATTAGTTCTTCCTTCTTTTGTTCATGTCGAATGTTGGGGTGTCCGGTTTGCTGCATCGTACGATCATCGGAGACCCCTTGCAGGCGCCAGCGAGTGCCTGTTGGAAAAATAGATACAAAAATATATTAACTGAAATGGATGTTAAAATTTATAACTGTAAAAATAATTCAAAGTCCTATACTATAATTTGAGCTCAATAAACAAACTAAAACCTACTTTGAATGTTCTGGCATTAAATGAGACAATATGTTGGCTTCGACTTCCCGACTGGTCGGTTTGTCTTTTTGGAGGATCCTCGGGGGAGACTAGCAGATCCGAATCCAAAATCTTCTCGGAATTGGTCCTCCCTAAAATGTGTTAGAAAATAATTATTTTTCTCCAAAATTCATTACTGATTATGTGAAAATGTAGCGTGAAATCTTTACATAGAATTTTAAAAATACAACGTACGCTGCCGACGGATGGAGACGTATCCATCACGAACCAGGAAGGAAATATAGAACAAATTTTCGAGGTACGTAGGAAAAGATTTTTTGTTCATTGTGAATTCCACGATATTGGTAGCTGATTTCCTGTCTCCACAGTCTTGTCGTAGGATCCGTAAGATTTCCTGGGATTGAGCCTCAGGACTGTCCTTGTCCTTTCTGGCTCGTTCAGCCTCCGTCATGCTGATCTCTTCGTGCTGGGTCGACTGGACTTCACCTGCATCGTTCATTTTCTTCCGGGCAGCTCTCGGCTTCTTTTCCTTTATTTCCGGGGGAGTGCAGATCGAGTTCCTATCAAAGGAACCGAGCATGATAATCACAGGAGATAATGCTTTCTCCCCCGATTTCAGCTCCTGGTTGAGAAGGTCGCAGAGGCTCTTCGGGGAGTACTCTGCTCCTTCCATCCCTCTATCAATCTGTAATTATAATCGTTGTAAGATTAACTACCCCGATCATGATGCTCTTGGTTTCCTCTAACGACAACTGGACCATTCAATTTCTTCAAATTATTTTCAAGTTCAACAGATCACAGACTTTAAAAATGTTATGATAGCATCAATTTCTTTTAATTAATTCCCAGCTGAAATTAATACTTCAAACAATGTAACTCAACATTTGGACATTCAAATGTTGCTTAAAAATTGTTCTCAACTTCTGGAGGAAGATAGTATTTTATTTTCTAGAGAACGAAAGGTTCAAGATGAAAAAAGCTTCTCTACTTAGTTTCTCCAGGAAGATTCCCTTTAGAATGCTCGGGATATTTTAAGGAGTAAGAATATAAAAAATATTTGAGAACGAATAAATTGTTATTGTTTACACGTTAAGAGCTGGAACCATGGAAAACAAACAAGACTGGTTCGTATTCCCACGAAACCGGTCAAGGTCTTTAGGGAAGCTCAAATTGAGTGTCATTATAAGTAGCAAAAAATGGCGACCCCTGGAAGGCTTTTCCACTGATGGACTTTACAATGTGTTTATTAAATCCGAGAATTTACAAGCGAATGATCGGACTGTGAGCTCATAATTCATACACTGAAATCTTGGCAAACAAGCAAGACGTGAGACTGTTGTTTGAACGCTTTAAGCAGAGGCCTCAAAAGTACAGTGGTAAATCAAAGTAAAAATAATTCCAAAAATTAAAAAAAAAACAAAATTAAATTAAAACTAGGCCAATTTTGTAATTCATGCTTCATCTTCGATAAAACGACAATACACAAAGACAGTTGACTTCCTTGTACATTTCCTAACATAATGTAGCATTTTCACATTTTACAAAACGCTGTGGGTTACTTTTTAAAATTCCAATGTCACCCCATGTTTATCTTTTACGCTATTTGAGATCATTACAAATTTTGGGAGAACTTGTTGGTCACAGTAGTTTTTCGGGTTTGATAATTTTTTTTTTAAATTGTCAACTTTTGAAATAATTATTAGTCCAAAGTCTCGAAGTCATTCGCATGTAAAATCTTAGAATGACACTAAAACTGAAACATGAAATTGTTCAAAAATGAATGGGCATAACTTGCTAGTCCAATACATTGACCCTATTCTAGCCATCACTCACGAAAGTACAACAATAATTTTCAGGTTCATACCCTTGATATCAACTATGTAATTATATACCGTGTGATGCTGAAGTTTGTAATCCTTAAAGAATATAGTATAATATACTGAATAACATACTTATAAGAGGAACTAATGTGATATGCTCATTGACTCTTGATGGGGACATACTTGTGGGTAGGCTTAATTAATATATACAATATATTTATAATTTAAACTGGTGACTGGTGCACTTAAATGTCTAGTCTAAAGTAATTGTATTAGGAATTTAAAAACACCTTCAAGACTAATTTTTATTTCAACATTTATTGTTTAACAATAACTTAAATCCTAATAATTTATGTACAATAGGTCAAGAAACTGTTTATATCCCCCTAGCCCAAATATGGAGAGATGATACATACATACATTCAATATCTCTGTGTTTTCACAGAAAGTTTTTCAAATATTTCTGAATTTGTTTCACAACACTAACCAAAAAACTCTGGATACAAAGGGATGGACCGAAGTCAGAATGTTTTTAGAAATTTCGAAAGGTTCAAAGTGTTTACTCTTTCAAACGCTTTTTAAAATATCTTTAGGCACTCGTTTGTAGAAAACTGTACCATCTTTTCAATGAGCTATCAAACTAATAATAATTCCTAACAAACCAGCGTTTAAAAATATTTTGAAAAAATATTATTGTTTTGAAAGTTTTGCGTAGTCCAGAAAGCCATTAACATCCTTGACCGCTGTATCAAGAGTTTTTGGACTAGCGTAATGAAAAAAATTTAGAAAAATTTTAAAAACGATCTGCTAAAACACGAGGGAATTGAATATATTTATCATCTCTCCGTATTTAGGCTAGGGGGAGCTAAAATGTTTCGAGTCACGTACTATATTCCTTGTTTCATGTCGAAAAAGTGTTTTTATCCGGGGTGTTCATGAAGCAGATTTACTCGTATCCTCATAGTCTTTAAGATCCTTAATTGAATTAAATCTTTAAGGCACGACCTGAAAATATTAGATTAAGTCAGATTAGATATTAATGTAAATAAAAGCGTGTAGTAAAGAAGAATACTTCCGCATCCTTAAAAAATCGGAAAAAATAAAATGTAGGAACCTGACCGATTTTGGCTACAACATATGGGATTGGCGGAATGGGGGAATACAATCCAGGTGGGAGGACAGGTGGAATCAACAAAATGCTGGAGCTTGATGAGGTGACGGGTTGGACTGGCTCGATCAGTTGGTGAGACCGATATATTTCATAACCAATCACAGAAAGCCATTTTTTAATCAGTAATTTTCATTATAAATTGTTTGGATCATATTGTGAACACATACTGATCTCGAATTGATTGAACACTGATCCCACTATTACATCAGATTGGTTTCATAATAAATTCTAGTCCTTCCAGCATTTTGTTGATTCGACCCGCAGCACTCCAAACAAGCCTTAAATTTCCTCATCAAGCCGATCCGGTATTTGATTACCAAAATCTGCCAGTCCTCACTAAGGGATCCTGCACCAAGTAAATAGATAACGTGTATATACTATAATATATAGCATGCGGAAGTATGGTAGAGTATCCGCATAAATGCTTACAGCTAGTGCTTTTCACTGCGCCTGGGAATTATTTTATGAACATACTTCTTTATTATTTTCTCTGACATACCTTGACAGGCTTTTACTTCAGAAATACGTTTGGTTTGCTAATTTCGGTGTAAGAGAATGCCAAAAGTATAGAGATACTTTTAACCCATCCCGACACCTCATCAAGCTAGCCCGTTCCGCATTTTCTTGATTCAACCTGACATCCCGTCAAACCCGTATTGCAAAGTTTTGCCTCATCCAGCCAACCAATATTTTGCCAAGCCCGCCTTTTATTGTCAAAATCCGACCAGAAGCTGAATTTCATTTTTTCTTCATTTTCTAAGGCTGCGTATTTTTTTACTAAACGTTTCTATTTACATTAATGTTTAGTCTATCTTAATCTAATATATACAGGTAGTGTCTAAGGAATGCAATTCAATAGAGGATAAGAACCAGTCGGCTTCATGAACACTCCGGATAAAAAAGACTTCCGATATGAATCTGTCAAGGAACATAAATAGTGACCATGCACCATTTTATCCACTTAGAAAATCGGTGATAAATATATTCAATTCCCTGTGTTTTCGCAGATCGTTTTTCAGTTTTTTAAAAATTTGTTTCAACACGCTAGCCCAAAAACTCTAGATACAGCGGTCAAGGAGTGGATCAAAGTCACTTTCAGTACTGTCATATATATATATATCATGACAAAATGACAACATCAGACATTTTTACTATCAGAATTGTTTCACTTTCGATCCTGTACCGGAAGTTCTCAAGCCATTTTTGCCCTCAAAAAATTTTTTAAAAAAAGATTTGCTAAAACATTGGGGAATTGAATACGTTTAGTACCTCTCCTTATTTGGAGTAGGGGCGAAGGATAGAGGCGGTCTCTTAGTACACTGTACATAAATTAATGGGAAGTAAGTTAATATCAAACAACAATAATTCTTATTCATTAGATTATTTTAAATTCTTAATAATATAGTTGTGACTTTATGTACTTTATGTGCAAAATTTTGATTGCTGATGAAAGGTGGATCTTTAATTTTAAGTAACATCAAACAAATAATTACTTATATTAATTTAGCCAACTCGTACGTACAAATGTCAATTAGTAAGAATAAGTGAGCACATCAGATTAGTTCATCCCATAAATATGCTAACTCATGCTCGTGAGTATTCTCTTATGATTTCAAACTCCAGCATCACATGGTAGTTGATCTCAATCGTATGTGCCTGTAAGTTATTGCTGAATTTCTCTGATTTATGGCTAAAACAGGGTCCAGTATAAGTTTTAAGAGCACTTCAATATATGAGCCCTCACATTCCAGCACGCATAAAACTCTTAATTCGAGAAATTAGCAAACATCAAACTTTCTTTTTTAACATCCTATTTCATGGCTTCTCATACGTCAACGAAGGTGTGGGCTAAAAGGTAGCGGTTTATTTTTCTAATTATGAAGCTGATTTGTATTTGTTTTTGACAGCCGAACTTCACACGTTAGCCTCTTGTACCTATAGTCGTTAGCGCAGGGATCTTAGATTGTGCTTGTTCAAATGCCGTTTAATTTTACTACAAACGAGTATGAAATTCTTTTTTAATTTTGAAAATTGAGTAGTTATACAGTATAAAGCTATCAAAGTTTCAACTGTTCTAAAAAAAACATCCTTATTTTGTCCCTCTCTTGACGATCTGCGGAGGGCTAGGGGACTCAATTTTGAAAAACCCTATTCCTTGTAGCATTATAACAACGTCTTGTAAGTGATTTCTAACTCATCTGATCCTAATGAATTTGGTCATTTCTAAAGTCACTTCCACTTAGAAAATTGCAGATTAGCAATGTCTCCATCACCCTGTGACCTGTGACATTTTAGCTCCAACAAATGTGAGCGCACGACTGAACCTATAAGGGACGCTGAAATTTATCAAAGGCTCCTCAAGTTACTCCTACGGACGTACACACTCAACATAATTACTCATAATAATTACTCATCATTGTAACTACAAATGACCTCAGTTTGACCAACGTAACATAATTATTACAGGTACTTACTAGGGCTTGGAGGAACGCATCAACCGTGAATCCAGACATAGAACTCCCGATTTTCTCTGCTTTCGAGAGAATCATCCCAGAGTAGATCTTCGTATGGAGAAATGCCATGTACATGTCTCCCGGGCCACCTGTAACAAAGTAAGATTTCGAAGTCACTCAACTCAATGGCACAGTACCCCAGGCTACAAAAACAAAACAAAATACTGAGTATATTTTTACCTCCAATTCTTTTAAAAAGCTCATTTCCCTCCGTGATATTTTTGGTCATCAAGTCCTTCAACTCCGTCTCGATCCCCTCCTTCTCCGTTATTGCTAAAAACAACAACAAAAAATACAAATTGAAGTCACACTACTGGGTCCAAGTGTCATCCAAATATCCAGCTCTCACTAGTCCCTCACCTTGGCAATTCTCGATAAGGTCGCTGTACTGTCGTCTCAACTGGGTCTGCGGGGCCTGGTTTTGATTCCCCCGATACACCGAGTCAAAATAATTATTTTCTTGGTCTATATTATCATCCGCCGTTGAATCATCGTCCGAGATCTTGCCGGATCGGAGACGCTTTAGAGCCTTTCCCCCTTTTTCTTCCGCCATGGTCCAAAAAGAAACTTTCGAAAATATTTTTCAAAATAACTAGAACACTCCGTCTCACTGCGAACACCTTCAACTCTGACCTCACTATTTAAATGAAAACTCCGTCAAATCGAAATGTCAGCGTTTTAAAATGCGCAACATTTTTCTCACAATTTTTCCCGTCTCGGTACAAACTCTTCAAATATTTCCTCACACACAGGAGTGAGTCAAAGTTTCTAGTAATTACCTCTTGCCTATCTATAACAACGGAAATCTCCCAAACCACAATTATTTACTTAATTCCTCCAATATTTACCTCCAGTAGAGTGGAGAAACGTGTGGGAACAACAATTCAATTACATAAGCCCAATATAAACTACAGCTTTGAATTTGGAAGCGAGCGAGAGAGACGACCCGACGAAGGAAGAAGTACTAACAGAAGCCTCAAGCATATATAGTCAATGTTTTGACATACATACTGTGTATATATCCTACTGAAGGGTAGGATATACCAATATACTCTCCACTCATCATCACGATCACCACGGCCCCTCACCATTCTATGTATGGGGTGCTGGGATTTTTCGTATCTCATAACCCCATCCTGCATGTGCATAGTCCAAGCTTGACAGTCAGTTGCTCCAAACTTCCCGAAAGAAGTAGAGACGTTCTCTAGCCTTGTGATCACTAACTTATTACCCCACAACTGCTCCAGCAATAGTAAGAGGTAACCCAATCATAACTATGTAATAAGACTTGTGTCAGCTGATTAATTAGTGTTGACAGTAATTTTGTAACTATTTGTCATCAGATCCCGAGCACGTAGTATTTGTTTGATGTTCATTTGTGGGAAGCTCCGTAATCTCCAAGCTATTATTACGGACGCTGATGGATCCTCATCTCCAGTTGACGTCCTTCTTAATATCGTTAAAGACGTGGGAGGATCCGTTGAAATTGTGGATGGAATTACGTGATGCCCGTGAGCTGACTAAATGGAGATTAGTAGATATGAGGGTAAGATAGCGTGTTGATGACAGAGATGTTAATAAGGATTTGAGTCAAGGGGTTTTTTGAAGAATTTTAAATTAAGAAGTGTATCATGTGTGTGTACTATAGTTGGTATTTTATTTTGAAACAGATGACTGGGCCTGTGTTGGACACTGTGTGGGAAGGGGTACAAGCCACTTCTAGGTGGTTTTTCAAAAATCAAATCTGGCGATATACTTGAATGGAACGATTGAATGGATGAGAGTGTTTAGGGTACAGATTCTGTAATTCCGGCTACCGGTGAGAAGAAATATGTCTCCTTCTTGAAGAAATTGTCAAGAGTAAGTAAAAGAAGTCTCCAAATTAAATATGGCGGGATCGCAGACCATGTTTATACTTCGGGTCATCGGAAGGTTTCGGAAGCTTGTAGTTACTGAGATTTGAGAGGTCAAAAGATACATTTACGGACAATGGTTTTAGGAATGAGGATTTGCAAAATTAGTAACTTACAATTAGCCTAAACCCTAATCAAAAATCGAAAATATAGGAACTACTACATCTTGTTGTAAAGGTTATTGGGTTATTGTGGCTAACAATTTGTCAGCTCGCGTAGGCGTTTAAGCAAGGCCGTTTGAACCGGTTGAATATGAGAGCACATGGAATGCTTCGTATGTTCAGTGTAATACCATTGGTTACCACAACCTTTGACCTCGCGTAGTCTCAAAACATAATGTGCCCGACAAAAAATCTCGGATTCTTAATCCACTGCATTGAGATAGTGCTTGTGTAATTTGTTTTTATAAAAACCGAAGAAGGGCTGGTAAAGTAAACTCAAGCCGAATCGTTTACAGATGTGCGTAATTGAGTATTTCAATATTCCAACGAAACTTTCATGAAATAGCTACTGATAATCCTGAATACCTCCAGATTGGATCCCATCGATGTTTCTCTGTTCCAAAATTCACAAGCAAAGTGTGATAATTACTAACATCTTATTTTGATAGCCTCCCCCCCACCCCACGGTTTACTTGTGAGGGCTGAGTTAGAGAGCGGACAGCTCTATCTTCCTTTCATTGTTAATGTAATTAATTTGTGGTAACATAAAAGAATTGGGATAATTCCAAATCAGTTATAAAAGATCCAGATCAGCTATTGAGAAAATCAAGGAGGGTTTAATAATCCAACTAATCCGATCAAAATTTGATGAACGTCGAGGATGGTTTTTATTAGACGTTGCATGGAAGCCTTTAATTCAGAAAATTATAATAAATAATTTACACAAAAGTTTTTAATAAAGTATAAGTAATACTGATTATACTAGTCAGTGAGTGGATTTAGATTAAACGTCAGTGTCACATGGTCTGTAAAACATTTTGTAAACGGTGAACCAAAAGGTATACAGAAAGAGGGTTGAAGCGACTCTTACTAGTTCCTTTTCCATGGTTCACTAGATTCGGTGTCAATCATTATGTTTTGTTTATATTAGGTTTCATTAATACCAAACTTGATGTCAATGGTTCATTAAGGAAATTTCAAGAATTTTATGTAATTCATAATTATCAGAGGTGTGGAATATTTTGAAATATTGTATTTGAAATAGTATTTGAAATACATTTAGTATTTCGTACTTTTCTAGCCGTAAATTGTTTAAGGTATTTTGTATTTCATATTTTCTCATCACCAACGTGTCTACTGTATTTTGTATTTCGTGTTTTGAAGATTACGAACGTGATAGTATTTTGTATTTATTTATCTTGTAAAATTTACCCACCCCGTATTTCAAATACAAAATAAAGTTTTAAAATACATGACTATGGCAATTGTTAAGGTCGTCTCTAAAACATGTTCAAATAAATATTTTAAAGGTAAAAGCACTAATTTAAAGGATTTTGAAACCAGTTTTTGAAACTTGTTTGGTGGGTTTGAAGAACTTATTTACTCGATAAATACATAAAATTCAATGTATCTGAGAACTATAAAGTTAGCTAAATTAGTGACGCGAATATAAATAAATTACTCAAGAGTTATAAGATTATTTGTTTAAAGGAAAATCTCTAGTCTAATAACATGGAGTTACCTTGCGTTAGCTGATTCATTTTTAAATATCGTATTATTTGGCCAAATTATACAAAATACTTTGAGAGAATAAGCTTTAGATACATCTCAGATATGTATATACTTTGAGATAAATTTGAGAGTATTTTCAATATGTACTTTGTAGTTAAAATGCTGTATTTTTATCTGTATTTCATATTTTCTCTTTTTGTTGGAAGCGAAAAAATTGTAAAAACATTATAAATTAATGTTTCAGTTTTTTGTAAACAAGTTAATACGATGTAAAAGATATTTAGCTTTTGTATTTTAGCAGTTAGTTGTAGATAGTACGAAGATGAACACAGTTGCTGTTCGAAAGCTTGCTATTTATAATAAAATGGATCCCACTGTTACCAATTTTAATGTGAAAAATCAAGAATTTGCGTTTTCAAGAAGTGTTTGATGAGCTGAATGTTTTGTAAATTAGTCCGAGGGGCTCTCTAGACACTGAATACTGATTCTGTGTATCAATTCTGGATGTAACGGTAACAGCACAGAACAGCAAGCGATTCCCAGAAGCACATCTGACAACCGTGTGTTGCGGAACACTAGTTTAGGAAGGATTTGGTGAAAGGTAACATTTGCTGGTTAAAATAGGTTTTATGGTATCAGAGTAAGCTCAATTTGTGGGAGTGTTTGTTTAGTAAAGATTAGCCAAAGTAGCAGCAAAAGTAACATTATTGTGCACTAGAAGAACTTATTGTCTTTTAATTAAGATATGCTGAGATATTTTGGGATGGTTGTAGTAGGAACCATTATTTGTAATGAAAAGACTCCAAGGCATTTGTAATTCCGAGAAGACGTGAAATAGCTGATCACTGATCCTTGAAGAATGAAACAGCGTGACACCAACAATTTTTATTCATAATTTAAGTAGGCATCCTTTTAACTGGGAAAAAATCGCCATTATCTCACCCGAATTATTTTTACAGACATTTTCATATAGATATGTGAATCTATAAAATTATTTCGACTTAGTTATTACAGTTATACGAGCCTGAATTGAGATTTTTAGCATACCTAGGTACATATACTAGGTACATGGTTAATAGAATATATATAAGAGAACATATATCTAAATACATTAAAATGCTGATTATACATATATATTACATAGATCTACATTATTAAAAAGTGGGCTAAATAAGACAACGCCATCACACAGTACATTAGATTATAAGGTAAACTAAAATGTTATTTACAAATATTATCAATTATTCAATTCATACTTGCAGTCGTTCAGTTCATAAAGTTGTGAACTGAACTGAACTAGCCATATTTTCATTGTTTTTGAATGAACTTGAACGAACTAGCTACATGCAAAATTTTGATTGAATGAATTTGAATTGAACTCAGTAGAACTTATTATGAATGTGAACGAACGTTCATGCTACGTTCAAGTAACACAAACTGAACTGAATTGAACTTAAGAGTCCAGGTTTGAATGTAAACTTTTATATTCGTGAACACAACACGAATATGATCTATTTCTAAATTTCATGGCCATATATTTTATAGTTGTAATCACAAAAACTAGCACGCTGGTTCTTGACTACTTATTTCAATGACATTAAATTACAATTCAAAGAAATAGTTATTTACAAGAAAGCCGCTATCTTACATTTAGTAACGCATATTTAACACATTTTGGAAGAAATCGTATGAATTAAAACGCACAATATTTGTAATCATATTTATACGATTTATTAACTTGGAATAGCTTGGTTTTCTTAGATTGATCGATTACCAGAAAGCTCAAAGTCAATACTGCTTTCAAAACACCGTAGATTTGAAAGTAGTTATCTGATCAGTCATTTAGCCAAAAATCGTGCTTTAGTCATAGTTCAAAGTCAGTTATAAAAATAAACCTAAATGTCACTTAATTATACCATAAATGAATTGAACTGATTGGCTCGCTAGTGACAGATAAAGTGAACTGAACTGAACGTCTGAAAAGTACATAATGAATTGAATTGAACTTTGACAAAATACAGCAAGGGTGAACTGAACTGAACGTAACGACTGGAAAGTACGCAGTGAATTGAACTGAACTACGAAAGGCTTTGGAAAAGGGGAACTGAACTTAACTGAACGGCACGAAAAATTTTGGGATGTGAATGGAACTGAATTTGAACTTTGGACCAAAACTGCAAGTATGCTTTAAATACTAGTCGAGTCTGTTTTTCTTAAAACTGCCATTCCCATAGTGAAGCAGTTGTTTCGGCTATACACATGTAATGTACATACATTTAAAATAGCGTCCCGAATATTGAGGACAAATATTATTGGGCTACAATCAACCAATCCCAAATTATTAAAAAAATAATTTGGGGCTAGTTGAGCTGCGGCACGGTCCCAAGGAATGGATCGTGATAGGGATTTCTGTGTACAGCGAAGGCGCTGTGCGTGTATTACGTTCGCAGGGACCTCCTCTCCTCGTCTACTACAGCGAGCAAGCAATGCTTGCATGCTGGCTGACGCCTGAAATAGATGTGTACATAAATTACTCCTTTCGGATTTTCCTCCATTTGACTGCCGGCAGGCATAAATATGCACTTTTGCAAAATTTTACAATGTAGTCTTTATGGTTTGCTTGAGCTTAAATATTTTAAAAAATGCATATATATATATATATATATATATATATATAATATATATAAAAGTGACGTCAGTCAAAGTCATAGTTTCAAAAATGTGCATGTGATTTCTCAATAAAATCAGAAATTTTGATTCTACAATGCGAAAAAAAATCAAGAATGTAGTATCTAGTTAGACAATATAATTGAATGCCAACTTCGTCTTACCTACCATTACGTAAGTACATACAAATGATGTCATATACAGTCAGTCATTGTTGGATATGACCGCGAATGATTGCTTAGTCAGTGAGTCACAAAAAACCTCTATTTTGCATGACATCATTTGTGTCCGCTCCCTAAGAAAATTATTATATTATTTACATTCGGTTGACATGGCTACGCTGATTTACCGTATTTTAATTGCTTTCCAAAATTATTCAAATATGTCAGAGATAATCATGCCGACCTCCTTTCAAAAATGTGATGATATTTTGCCCATCAGATTTAAAATGTGTATGATTTTATAAAAATTTCGAAACTGTTTTGAAAATCTTAAGTGAATTTTCACTATTTTAAAAAAGTCACTCAAATATAATACGTAGGAATGTCTTCCACGCTTGAATCAAGAAATAGGGCCGAAATCGGGTGTAACATTCTCGAGATATTTAGTTTTCCCGGACAACAACCGATAATTGTCCGTATGTCGGAGATTATGCACAAATGGGAGCACCTTTCCCCATTTATAGTGTTGTATATGTGCCCCGCACTAGTCTACCAAATATCATCGAATTTTAATGGCAGGTGGACGTTACCGTACAGGTTTCCCGAAAAATAAATGCAGATATCATAAACTGTTACTGGCCATTGTAAATACACGAAGAAGTGTTCCGTACAACTGAAGATCATTACAAAATTAAACCATTCAAAATTAAACCATTTTACATATAGTGCACCATGTAGGTACATGTGCGCATAGTTTACTGTTAGAATTACGATGGACTCTATGATAAGTAATGACAAATGTTATTTACTTTACCCCAAAATACTGTAAAGTAATGTTTTTGTCAGCTACTTTGAAATCAGGACTAATGTTGAGCTCATCAGGTCATCAGGTCACCCTACGTCAAATCAGGACTTCTGGGCACCCTGCTCACAGCAGATGCCTATGTGTACTTGAATATTTCTACCCTAAAGTACTAATTTAAGGACTAATTGTAAGCTAACCCTCATAGTTGCTTCATAGTACTAGTACAACATAAAATCTCTCGGAATAAAGTATACTGACCCACGGAATCAATTTAGCAAACAGATTTAATCAAACTGTAATGTTAACCTGTCACCCACGTTTGTATTTGCAATTGAAAATACATTGCGCTGGTGTGTCGGTGTGTTAGTGTGGAAGTTGCATTTGATTCCTGGGATGCCATAGAGTTGTGAGCTGCATGAACTCGAGCTTCGTAACAAACAAACGAGCATATGAAAAGTTAGTGTGTATGCATATAGTACAACAAGTAATACAGCCCGCTTCGCCGGGCAATGATGTGCACGATATAGCATCAATCTAATTTTCCCAAATAATGGTAATAAAAACACTAATAATACTGACGCCCAGTTAGCGCTGTAATGCTGAGCCCCAAACATTGTTGTACATATTAATCATATGAATAAATAATCATGGTTGAGCGCTCTTGGCAAACTTCCCACCAAGGCCGTGCCCATGCCCAATGTTTGATCCGTAGATCGCGGCTAGGAGTTAGTTCCGCATAAAGTTATTTCAACTTAACCATTAAAACCCTCCTTAAAAACAACGTTGGTAGTAAATATTGAGTTACTACATTCCATTAATTTGCCTTGCTGATGTGTGCCAGCAATTTTGACTTTTACTCTCTGTCCCGGGGTAGCTCTAGAAAACTGTACAACTGGTCATGTGTAAAAACTGGTGATGGCAAATAAATTCGTAGGTAGGTAGTATGTAGTAGGTAGAAAAATTTATTTTAGTTCCACAGATAGATAATGAGCTCAATTCTGTCTGATCTCTATCCGATATCATGGTGCTTAGCCCCTTAGTGACTTATCCGTTAGTGCTGATCGTAAATGATTTTATGAGGTTTATGTGGTTGATTAATTGTGATATCCTGGGGGGTTATTCTCGAAAGACTTACGATCGTAACTTCAGTCGTAACTCTCGAGTTACGATAGTTGGGATTCTCAAAACATTTTGAAAATCGCAAGTTCTCAAAAAATCGCAAAAGTTGTCGTAACTTTGCGACAACTGAAAAGCAGTCGTAGGTACTTACGATCAAGCATTCTTTATATGGTGGGGTTCATTTGAAAACCATTCTGTCATTATAAAATTTTTTATTTATATTTTTTACATAGGCCTTAGTGGCAGGGTTAATTTTAACGATGGAATTATTAGCTGTACTGGAAGACGAAAATCGAAGAGCTTTTAAAAGACAGTTTTTCTTGACCGCACTAATCCATTGGAAGTTTTTAATGCCCAAGGACTAATTTTGCGCTATAGATTTCCTAAAGTCGAAATTTTAAAATTGATAGAAATGTGTGTTCAACTCTGGCGAGAAACTTAAGGACTTTTAAATATGTCATTCAAAATGAGTTATGCTTACCATATCGCTTATTGTAACCCACAGTGCTTCATTTGCCTGATGTCTAATTGAATTTGAAAACTTCCCAAAAAGTTTCGAATAATTCGAGATTAGACTGGTGACCAAAGCATCACGCTCTCCCTCACTCCAATTCGGTGAGCGTTTTGGCTGGTCTGATAAATTCGTTATTATATTTTTTGCCATTTTCACTGTTAATGAATACCGTTACAACATCATAACGTTAAATTGTTTTGTAGAGAAAATCAGTAAGTAAAACTGATAAAAATACAAATGGGATGAATTTTGTCTTATTGGATGGCTTAAGATTCAAAAATTTTGACAGCCAATAACAGCGTCCGTTACATGAGATTAAGGCGCTTACGATTCGTAAGTGTGATCATAGCTACGATATACTTGCGATCGTTTTTGAGAATATTAAAATTTGAAAATCGTAGAGGCATCGTACGACACCTCTCGTAAGTTCTTACGAAGTCGTAACTTGCGATATCGTAAATTCTGTTCGAGAATGACCCCCTGGCCCTTAGCCCCTTAGTACCTTATCCCATATAACTGGTCGTAAATTATTTTTTACATTTGAATTTTAATTTGCAATAGCTCAGTGAGCAGAAAATCGATTGATTAAATAAAGATTTCTTGGTGCTTAGCCCCTTAGTGACTTATCCCACACAACTGGTCACACAGAACCACTTGGCTGGCGCCTGACGCCATGCATGCGGAGTGTTCCATAGCGTAGCATAGACAATGAGCTCTATGGTGGGTTGTGCCGCGAAGTTTGAATCGTGTAACGAAGACACCACGGCCTGGATTTGATTATAAAGGATCAGAGCAGAGGAGAGAGAAAAAATTCTGAGTCCGAGCTACCACTCGAGCAACCAGGCGCTGCTTTTACGTCCTAGTCATCGCTAATGCCCTGATGGTGCCTTACACACACTCTGGAACTCCCAAAAACGTGAGGAGACAACATTTTAAAATTAGAAACCCATGTACAAACAGGGTAAAATATATAATTTTTTTAAATATAAAAATTTAGGTTAAACATCACTCATATGCAACAATACTTAGCAAACACTCGCAACTGTTTGCTACTACATATCAGATGCAGTCATATTTTTAAACAAACTAATTGTGAGGACCTACAAAATTAAAGTTACTCATGCATTATGTGAAAACTCGTATTGCACGTTACAGTAAAAGTATGAGCCATCGAGCAATCACATACACCACACATATGTATATACATACATATGTATATGTATTATTTTTATACATTTGTACTTACAATTAGTTCTGTATGAATATTATTTTGAATGGGAAATCTCAGATGTTCCTGCAGTAGCCTGATCTTCCTACGTTTAAAAATCGTTTTGGTTTGCATTGAGAGAAAACTTCCATAATGTAACAATAGTCTGTTGTAGTAAAAAACATTGTATATTCAGAATATTTTGTGTTAGAAGCCTGCACCCTACAGAATATTTTCTATGCATATACATCCTATGCAATGCACATTTGTCCAAAGTGCTCCAAAAGCTAAACAAAGAATTTTCAGTAGCTGGACGAACATAAAATCCAACGGACATTTTTTGTGTTCTGTACATTCTTAAAAACAAAGACACAAAAATTCAACAAACTTGAAAAAAACATAATTAATTGGATACCCCCGATTTCTATAAAATTTATGTCATTTCATAAAGTCGGATTTTTTGGTCCATAATGGCTTCTGATTTTAATACATTATTTGCTATCACATATAATAAGTACCAATAAGTAGTAACGCAAAATCATTCAGAAAGCTTACAAAAATGGATGCATTGATAATGCCTTGAAGGCGCCTCACAGGCACTTCGGAACGTCCAAAAACGTGGGTAGACAACATTTTTTCATTAAAAACGCATGTACAAACAGGGTAACTAACATGTGTATATAATTGCTTATAATTTGTCCCCCGGCAGTAGCTCATAAAAGCAGACATGGCATTGATCTCCCATTCTTGAAGAATTATTTTACAATATTATTTCTTTTTTTTAAACGAACTTCAACAAGGAACAGTAAATAAAGCTCATATATTACAAATCTTTTAATGTATATACATACGCTAAGTTGTTCTAGCAATTTTGCTTGGGCATAAAATTGAGATATCATAGAGTCAATGCATTGATTGCGAGCTGGTGCTGGGAATGTTTCGGCCTGTTCTTTGAATTTTGGTCTGGTCTGGTCCAAGCGCACGATCATGAAAGACGGCCCAACCGTGACAGAAGTCATTGTCCAAACTTCGGACCAAAACAAAATTTTGGATCCGAACATAATAGGCCCAGCCAAAGGTGGGCAACTGGTTTTCCTCGCCTGAAACCTTACCTCTACAATGTAATCTCGATTGTCCTTCCTAATACCCTTCCTAAACCGGACTTTTGCTGATTTCATTTTTCCTAAAAATGGGCATATAATTGCCCTTCCTATTTCCTTGTCAGATTATTAAATTGCCTAGTAGGGCCTAAAATGCCTAGTTTAGTCTGAATTGCCTTTGTTCAGCCTTAAAGTTGGTTGGGTCAAAATTGTACATTTCTTTACGAATAGCGTTGAGAAACAATATACATTAACATAAGCGGGTAAATATGATAATTGTCATCATTTAAAATGTATATTGTTAGACGAACATGAACATGATAAGTTCCAAGTTTGGATTGATTTTCTGTAAGATATATTTTAACGTTAGCAGCATTCAGAATATTAATGTACTAAAAATAACCCCGGTTCACAGCACACCATGAAATCTACGGAAACACCGAATCTAGACGTCTAACTATTAGTGGGGTCCATATGGGTGGAATTTCTTTACAGTTTGTTTTTGACTATGTCGTTTATTTAACGTTATACGGTCCAATACAAATAACTAGCAGAAATCATACAAACCAGTTTCATCTCTTGCCGCTGGTTGGCATCAAATATGTCTTCCCGGTAGTCCTTCCTAGGATCCTTCCAATTCCCTCACCCTTCCTATGAACTTGCCTATTATTTTACATATTCTCAGCCTTCCTATTCTATTTCCTAGTTTTGACATAAATTCTACAACCTTCCTAGTTCCTTTCCTAAAAACCTATCCGTTTTGCTTTCCTTCCTTCCTAGTTGCCTATTTACAAGGCCTAGTTTCAGGCGAGGTGCCCACCTTTGGGCCCAGCATTATTGTGAGCTATCTGGAAAAGCGAGGTCAAAATGTAGGTCTGGAAATTAATATGATAATAGTAAGTTTAACAAGTCCGTCAGTTGCTGAAAGTCATGTACTGGAAACTAGAGCTTCCAATGTGTTCAACATTTTTGTTCCGTAGGAAATTCCGTTCCGTTCCGAAACCTACAAATAATATTGGTCCCGGTTCCGTTCCGGCTGTCGGGACATCGGAACATGTGAACTGACACCGTTCGGAACACAGGAGTAAGGTATTTTTTCCGTTACAGGTTATGTTCCGTTCCGTTTTATGCTAGTTTTTCCGTTCCGAACCCGTTCCGTTCCGAAATATCCCGGAATTGTTCACAACATATACGTGAAATGCGTGTACAAATTACTGGCAACTTAATATACAGGATATACTTTTAATAGATTGGATGCTAGGGAATGCTATTATTTAATTATATAAAATAATATTTAATAATAATTACGCCATATAAAAAGAACCACTGTGCAGTATTATATAATTATTATTAATTATTTTTTAGCAATAAATATTTGTAGCGTGTGGATTTCAATGGCCTAACAGTGTTAATTTCCTGCAAGCTTGCTTCATTACTGCTAATAATTTCGATTTCAGAATTTTCATTTCGAGAAAAATCGCTAATGCCCATGTTTATTAAATAAAATTAGTTGTTCTGTTGATTTTCATGGAAAACGATACTCGCATTACATATAAGCATTTGCGTAAATTAAATCTGTGTTCATCCAATTTCGTTACTTTGGCAAAAAACTGGTTACAAGCCAGTGCGATAAGAAATGTGTTTTCATTCTAGTTGAACGATGGCGCGACACTTCAGAAATTGTACCGGGATCGGTTCGGAACGGAACAGAACTATTCCGCTTTCCGATGGCATAAATTATATGGGACATTTTTCGTACCGATGCTCTGAACCGTCCCGGTCCCAATATTATCGGTACAAGTGCTCATGTTCCGGTTTTGTCCCGATTCTATGACGGAAAAGAAGATAATGTTCCGAAATTGTTCCGTTCCGTTTCCGAACACGGAACTTCGGGATTCCGGAAACCCGAAGGAAGCTCTACTGGAAACTGGAACCGGATTAATATTTCACTTTTCACCATATTACTCAAATGTGACAGTTTTTTAGTAATAGTGACTGAAATAAAAGTTATTAATGATTTCAAAATAATTATCACCTGTAAACACGTACGCATTTAGAATATCTACGTGAACGTCAATCAACCACTACTAATCGTTAGCAACTTGCCCCTTTCCGGAAAATGTTGATCACATTCCTCGACTACGAATTTGACTTTATAACACAAGGAGTCATGCACAAATTGTTCTCAAAATTCGTGATTTCGTATTCCTCTGGCTGACTGAAGTTCACGTATGAGCCGAATTTTTGATTAACTTTTAGTCTGTTAATTTGATATATCACCCAGATAATTTGGACAGCGACGGTCCCTTACATTTGTAATATCTAAGCTTGCTTGTATGAGCTAGGTTGAGAAACATATTTTGTAAACTCGGTGCATCAAGGGTGCTAGCCTAAACGATTTTTAAACGTTGTAAGATCACGTTACTGAAGGGACATCTGAGATTTCTTATTCAAAATAATATTCGTACAGATCTAAATACCTACATACATAGATAGATATTGTTTGTGACCTCTCGATGGCTCATATTCACTGCAACGTGCAACAGGTGTTCTCACAAATTGCATGAGTAACGTTAATTTTGTAGAAGTACACAATCATTTTGTTTAAAAACAGGACTACATATGATAGTAACAAGCAATTTTACAAGTGGTTGAGTAATTGTTGCATATTGCATACGAGGGCTTAGTTTAACTTTTATTGAAACTAAAGTTATATGTCTAAAATAAATTTGCTAAAATAAAAAATGCCAAATGCAGTTGAATTTTAATAAAATTGTAATTTATTTCTAGGGTATAGGGAATGGTCTCATCAGGAAGGGACTAACACTTTCCGTTCCCCTATATAGGCAGAAATGTAGGCAGCGGAAAATATCTACTTGTAGGCAAGGATATAGACCCTAGCAATTGTACAAAATAGGTGAGAAGGAACGCCACTTCTAAACAAAATGTGTATTTAGGATGTGGGATAGGTAAAATCAGTTAACACCTTTGCGGTAAATTGTAACTTCGTAAATACAAAAACAAACATTTTATGATCGGAAAAGAAACCTTTGAGGTTTTATAGCAATTTAAACAGCAAAAATTGAAAAAAATGCTAATTTTATTCCTGAAAACTGGGGGAGGGAAAATTGTATAGCTTCTCCCATTATTTAGGCTCCCTTGTATTTCGGAGTGGCTACTGGTTTATTGTTCAAGCCACGCGTCTGGGGTGACGTCAAGTGCAAAAATGATGTTATCTCAATATTACAGGTAATTTCTGTCATCTGATTGAATGCAGCAACAATCGTATAAATTTATGGAACTTTGCATTAGATTAAAATCAAAATTGGAACGCAATAAAATTGCTAGAGTATTTGAGCAGCTACACGTGAAATTATTCCAACAATACATAACAAATGTCTCTTATGCAAAAAGCATACAAATACATATGTTAAACTATGAACAAACTCGGAGGATATATAAACTCGCTGTCAGACCGATATCACCATTCACGATAAGGAAAATTGATATCTAGATATTATAATTTATCTAAAGTGTAGAGTTGGCTCAGATACAAAAATTATACTACTCAAGTCATAAACTGGAGAAATCGAAAAAGTAAAATGTTAAAGAATTTTTTTGTTGCAGCTTTAACTCTGTCGTTCTTGTCTGCTGCAATGGCACGAAGCTTGGACGGGACGAAGGAAGAGCGGGTGACTTATTTCAATAATTATTTTATTTTATTCAATACTTCACTGAATTCATGTTAATACGGAGCTTTCCCAAATTATTTAAAATCCTAAGACTACCGGACACTTTACCCACATAGGCAGCATCAATGATGGTGTAATAATTACCATTGGCAAGTGGTTTATCTCTGGTGGTAAGTATCTTTTCTATGCGCTTGTAGTTAAATAGAAAATGAAGGAATCATTATTTTAGTATCACAGGAGTAACCATAGGTCTATGAAACTGACCTAGAAATTCACATATTTTTTTTCATTTTTCCAGTTGATAATCCATCGGATTTAATTCCGTTGCGGGGGATGGGTCTACCGGTAGGACAAACAACAACAACAACAACACATGCACAAGCTGATACATATCCAGGTTTTGACAAAGAGAATGAGGAAGATCAGTATACTGTAGCAAAATCGTTTTGAAAATTTAAATAAAAATCATGAAAATATACTGTATTTATAACACCTGGACCTGAAACAAGTCGACCTGTGTCCACCTGGAGAACATCCTGTTTTTGAAAGAGAGAGTGAGGAAGATCAGTGTTTAAAGGTCTAAAATCTATATAGTGAATATAGTCAATATTATCCCTTATTTTGTCAAATTGCAAACAAATCTTTGCAACCGCGGTCTTATTTGTCGAATATGAATTTTCGGAATCATGTAATAACATGTACCAATAAATTATAGCTCAAAATCATGAAAGAATTTTACAAAACTTGATTAATGGAAAGTAGGGATGGAACCTCGGGACGTTCCATCCTGAATATAATCCCTAATGGAAAGGCCCTGTCGCCCTGAGTGTGTCTTGTTATTGTTCAAGCCACACTCAATATAGTTAATATAGGGGGATTTAAAATGCAAAAAGATATTTATTTCAATTTTAGAGGTAATTTTTAGGGCGGCGTCAGTCAAATTATAAAAGTGTGTTGTCCGTGGGTCTGTTTGTCCCGCAGTTTATCTACGAAACTACTCAACCGATTTCGTTAAAATTTTTCGTTAACACTGCGCTTTGGTTAAAATCGGTCCACGTGTTCCTGTGTAAGACATTAAAACAAACAAATTCTGTATATACGTCCCGCATTTTTCCTCCGAAACTATATACTTGACGGATTTTGTTCAAAATCTTTGTGAACATTCTTTAGGCCACATCATCGGATGAGTTCGTTATTGGTTGAAATCGTGCGTAAAAACAGAAAAACAAATAAAATCTTCGTTTTCTCCCAAACTGTTCCACCGATTTCAATGAAAAGTATTTGCACCTATCAGTTAGTACTGATAACACCATTTTTTCAAAAATTTGGAGCGGAAATTTTTAAAATGAGCTCAATATAATACAATAAGGGGGCAGGGGGTAAGGAGAGACGGCCGTAGCTGATGCTGCCCTTACGCGATAGCCTTAAACAATCGCGGAGCGATGATTTTTATTATCTGATTGAATACGGTAACAATCATACAAATTCATGGAACCTTATTATAGATTAAAATCAAAATTTGACCACGATCAATCGCTTATGTATGGTACGTATGTGTATAAATTCGCTCTGAGACTGAGGTCAAATCACCAATAACAATCAGTAAAATTGACATCTAGATATTATAATTTATTATTAGAAGCTAAATTAATTATTGGATGGAGTGAAAAACCGATGGTCAGAAAATGGGCTTTTCGTTTCCCAAACATTGAGTTATCACACATTTGTTTTTACGAACGTTCGTTTTTAGTAATCGTGTCTGAAATAGTTTGTAAATGAATTTCTTTTTTGAAAACTTCTTTCGGTTTAATTTTGCATTGACGCCAATGACTCCGTACATAATTGAAATGTATCCAGATTTTGCTGGGGTCTTCCTAAAACTGTCCAGGTTCTGCAAACAATGATTCTCGTACATTACTAGTTGTCAACTTCAGCATTTTACTTCACAATAAACTAGGCTAGAAAATATTTCGCATACACAGTATGTTACATGCATTAAAGCTGCCATGACTTGTTCAGGAGCTTCTTCTATAGATTTCTCTATAGTTATTCCATAGTTTTTCCCAAGCTTTCTCCAGCTGAATAGAAATTTACGGTGAATTTTTTTCTTTCAGGCATGCTCTCATTAAAGGGAAGTTAACAACAATAAAAAGGAAACTCGTGATTTACGCAGACACTTGACAAGGAGAAATTACTATTATTTCCTTTCGAATATATTTTTAAAAATTCATAAAAGAAATCAAAACCAGCAATTTAACATTTTCTCTTTAAAAGTAACAATTTCTAGAGACTTCAAAGTAATGTCAATTTTTAGATCGTGTAGACTGAGTCTCGATATAGCGGACCTCTTAGTGAGCAACTATTTAATGAATATTTTTGTACACACGCATATTTCCAATTAAGGACTGCTCCAGCGAGAGTCCATGAATTACGTGTGTCAGCACGGAGTTAACAATTATTACTTGCTTGTATTCGGGCTATATAGTACTGTAATTCTGAGGCTAATTACTTGGAAGGGAAATTACAGGTTATTAGTGAAAAATCAAACTGGCTTTCAAACTCACACACAGCCCTCCAACCATGTCATGAATAAAAGAAAACAAAACCAGCAATTTAGGGGATCTATAGCTGCCCTCAAAGATCGCTCTGGCTCTTTACATTGGTCCTGCTATGACACAACCTCCACTCTCCAGTTCCAAAAGTTGCAGTTAAAGCTTCAGAAGACCAATCGTAAATACAGTTGAATCTCGTTATAACGACCCTCCGTAGTGCAGCGTGTTCTCGATGACAATGCCACTTTTCGTAGACTTTCTCCGTTTAAAGTCATGTGAGCGTATACAACGAATCACGATATAACGACCCACCTTTATGAGAGCTTATTTCTTGTATCTCTTTTAAAAATTAAGATGCTGCAAAAATAAACTCGTCAGATTCGTGAATTGTTGTGTACTACATGTGACCATTGTCCCACAGAACCATTTGGTTAACTGTAGTGACTACTTAAATGTTATTTATATCTTCCTTGGCAATTCTTCCCATTATATCAGTAATACGCAATAATTTGCTACTGGACCAGTTTTGACCAATGGTGACCAATCAGTAACCACTGAAATAGTTGTATCCAAAATGGCCGATAGTTGGCACAAAACGAGTAATGATCCATAGTGGCCGACTAGTAAAAAGCCCTGCTTCGCAGGAGTAATTGCTTCGTGTTCAGGCATACAAGAGTGAGAATGAAGCTAAATTAGGCTAGGAGTTAGTCCCGCATATCGGAAGTTATTCATCGATTTAAAACTTTAAATACAACGTTCGTTGTAAATTATTCATTACATAGCACATAGTACATAGAAAAACTCAATGAAATTCTGGAATGTTAACCAGCTTTGCAACCCACGGTGGAATTAAATATTTCTGTGAAGTAGGGCTTCTACTCGGGACGGGACTGGGATCGGGACAGTTTCGGGACAAACGTTTTGTCCCCATGTTATTTCGGGACAAAATCGGGACGAATTTTTTTGTCCACAAGATTTCGGGACGGGACAGAAACCAATACCTGTGCAGTATACTATTGCTGTGAAAATGAATATTTATGGGAATCGTTTTATATGTAAATATTTTTTAAAGTAATATTTCGCTATTATTGGAGGTATTCTTAAAGAAATCAAGAAATTTGTAGCATTTTATAAGACTGGTATTATAAACGGGACGGGACAGTTTCGGGACAAAATGTTTGTCCCCATGTAATTTCGGGACTGAATCGGGAAATGTTTTTGTCCCGAGGATTTCGGGACGGTACGGAATTGTCGACGGGACAAAAAATTGTCCCTAGTAGAAGCCCTACTGTGAAGAGAATTTTTGTACGTAAACATACTGATTGTTAGCTGTAATGATTCCCTTGACTAACTAAACTAATTTAAAAGCATTTGTGTTTTATTACATTTCCCGTTTTTCATTTAAATCTATCCTGCAGCTCGGTTACATCCAACATGTATAAGCTTCTTTGGTAGAAGTATTGTTTTAGTAGCTCCGTTTCTAACTCATTAGAAAACGTTAAGCGTTTATGTCTATGACTCACATACTTACAAACTTACAATTAGGTAGAAATTAGAGGCCAATAATTCAACAATAATTGCATATATATTACAGACTCACGTTAAGAACAATTGCAAATATATTAGAGACTCAAAATAATAATGAGTGCGGAATAGTTCTGTCAATGGAAACAACATAAAATTCGGGATATAGAGACTCAAGATAATAATGAGTGCGGAATAGTTCGATCAATAGAAGCAACATAAAATTCGGGATTTTTCCAACACGTACTTTCAGCGAAGCATTTACTCACAAAGATTACTATTGTGAAGTTATTTGTTGTTGGCTTCCGTTGGATTATTTTTCCGGTACCTTATATCTGACTGAAAACCAAGCAAGAAATTCATGAGGAATTTTAGCATCATAGGTTTATATTGATGACATTTCTATACAGTCATAATATTTAGGTTACTTTGGATAATTGGAATTCTCAATTTTGAAAATTGATTACAATGAAAAACTGATGTTTTTCACCAATATTACATATAATCAAAATACTTACGCTGTCCCGAATTTTTATCCGCACCCGCAAGTCTCGAGCTAGCGTTAACCAAATGTTTGTGGGTGAGCAATGCCATACCTCTGGAAAAATTGTGATCCCGAAATATTATTAATGACAAAGGTTTCCAGAAGTCTCACTGTTAAATAACATAAGTTAAGAATATTTTATTTCCCCAAATAATGAACAGGATTATCTTCAAGCACCCGTATAGTTATGTCATTGATTATTCAATTTACCAACTTCGCCTAGATCTGCGATTCATTGTGCAACCTGAAAAGTAAAAATAAAACCAGGTTCACCTAAATTAATGCATTTGAAATTCGGAAATAATAGCATTTCTTTAATAACAGTTTTTACTGTCATTAAAATATTGTATTAGTCACAATCAAAATTATACAATGCCACTGAATTAATGAAATCTTAAAATGGAATATAGATAAATAAACTCACAATAACGATTAATTAAACGGACGTGTAGACACTTCAGTAATTTGGAAGCGATGGGTACACTTAATGACTACGAATGATGCAGGATAGTGTGGTTCGACCCGATTTGATTGTGACCATTGTTTGGCATGCCACCTGTCGGGCGTTGTGTGATGTTATTGAACTATGAAAGTGCGAAACTTTAAATAAATGGACAGAAAGTGCTCTTTAAAAATAAAGGATAAGATGTCACTAAACAATGAACCATAAGATATACAGAAAGAGGGTTGAAGTGACTATTGACAATTCGTTTTCCACGCAGGTTTTGGTTTGCTACAATCGGTGTCAATTATTGTTTTATTTTTATAGTTGCACGAAGTAATACCAAACTGGATGACACTGGTTCATTAAGGAAGTTTCAAGAATTTTTGTTTTTAATAAGCGTTTGAGGAAGAGCTTTATACTTTGTTAATTAGTCAAAGGGGTTTTCTAAGCACTAAATAACGATTATATGTAAAAATGTATTTATTATTCAAGCCACAAGTCTGGGATGATGTCAAGGCCAAAGTGATGTCATATGTGTCTCATTTTTTCTTTTTCCAGGTAATGAACTGGAGAATTCTAAAAAGTAAAATGTCGGAGAAACTGATTGTTGGAGCTTTAACTCTGGCGTTGTTGTCTACTGCAATGGCACGAAGCGTGAATCGGACGAAGGAAGAGCGGGTGACTTATTTCAACAATTATTGTATTCAATAATTCACTGGATTCATGTTAACAAGGAGCTTAACAAAATTATTTAAAATCTTGAAATCCTTAGGCTGGCGGAGCCTTTTCCCACAATGGCAACAGTCAGGGTGGTGTAATTACCGTTGGCCAGTGGATTTTTTCTGGTGGTTAGTCTCTTTTCTATGCGGTTGTAGTTAAATAGAAAATGAAAGAATATTTATTTTAGTATCACAGGAGTAGCCACAGGTCTATAAATATGATACACACATTTTAGAAATTCAAATAATTTTTGCAGCTAATTTTCCATGGCATTTCAATCCATTTTCCGGGTTCAGTCCACCGGGCCAGGCACCCGCGAACTCAGTACCACCAACACCAACAACGCCAACAACACCAACAACAACAATGCCAACAACACCAAACACAAGAATGCCAACAACAACAACAAATTATTTTAACCTGAATTTTCAAGTTCGACCAAGTTCACGTTAAATATTCCATTACCTGACGACAAAATCAAGTAAAGTTCAAGTACTATATGGATTTGAAGTACTTGAATATAACTTCAATGTAACATGAATATTTGTAATTAACTAAAATGCAACGAAACATTGCAACTTTCGTAGACAACTATGCATTTCAGCTACAAGTAAAATTCGTCGTGGATGTATGTAATCTTTGTTATTTTTTTCGTCGAAATTTAATTTTGCATTTCCAAAGCATGGTGTTCGAGAATAATGATTCAGAAATCATGTTCTTTACTTTCAATTATTAATTCAGACCAAAGGTGTCCGCCTATCCTACATATAGGCCTATTTGTAGGCTATTTATAGGGTGCGAGGATTTTATTAAACAGGCTTGTAGGCAAAATAGGGTGCAAGAATGTACACTTAAAATCTAGCCTACAAAATAGGTAGGCTCAGTCGCCATCGAATTATAGGCATATATGTAGGCTACTGAAGCACATCATTTTCATTTAAAGGCATATGGAACGGGCAAAATGAAAATATAGAGATTAATCCGCGACTGGTAATTGCAGACTGTATACCCTTGAAATAAATAATTGAGTTTGAACACAATTCAAATTTCAAACATGATTTATTGAGCTATGTTGTCAGTCAGCTAATAGATTTTCGTTGTCATTACTGTCTTATTTTTCATCTGACTTTGGAAATATTTCTTGCGGTATTTAAATTTTGAAATCTTAAGGATGACATCGCTTTTGACCAACGTTCCAAAATTTGGTCACTATTTCCGGCGCAATCCAAAGCGAGATCGACACTGTTCCGCTCTTAGGGACTTTGGCCAAGGTGACTAAACTATTTTATTCCGATTCCATTGACTTGAGTCATTGTTTTTAATTAGAGGAATGCCCTTAAATAGTCTGTCAGTAACGAAAAGAATATAAAATGTAGGAAGGGTGTAGAATTGGTTGATCTAATTTGTCAATGAAATATAGGCAAATATGTAGGCTTGGTGCTCCCCATATAGGAAGGATATAGGATAGGCTGACCTATTCGGCGGTTAAAATGTAGGCATATATGTAGGCTCGGTTCAAATTTTATAAATAGGAAGGATATAGGATAGGCTGAGTCATTTGGACACCTTTGATTCAGACTGCTTCTTTGATTACATGAGATAAAGTGGTACTTAAGTACTTATTTATATACCGTAGAATCAGTTAGTTCACGAGACCATTATTATTGCCGTTAAGAATACATTTTGCTTATGTAATCATTGCAAGTTTGTGTTAAGTTATAATTTAAGTAACGCAGGTCTAACAGACTTGTTTCTAAGGGACAATTCCCTACGCAATGACCCATGGGACGTGGATAGAATTCGGGACCAGTGGAAAGCGGAATGGAAGTATGAGACAACCGATTTGCGGGATGGAAAGATAGTATTCACTCTCGGAAGACTATCTTATAAAACGTATCCCAATATCTTAGCAAAATTAATGATGACAGATCTGATGAATAAAACTTGATATTTCTTTAGAACTGCGAAATTCACTCAACGGATGATAGAAACTCATATGTACTTTCCCTAACGCATACAGGTCAGGTGTAATACGAAACATTATTCCTAATGAAAAGACTCCCAGGCATTTGTATTTCCGAGAAGACTTGAAAAACCTGATGATTGATGCTGAAAGAATACTGAATGGGTGAAGCAGAGATGTCCAAATGAAATTGCCTTCCTTCAAACCTTCGAAGGCAATTTTTTGAAAAAACACATTCCTTCATCCTTCTACAGTATTAAAGGAAGCCTTCAAAATATTTTGCCTTCCTTCAGCCCTATTTTACTTATTAATTTAATGCCTCCAGCCTTCAGCCTTCAAAAAAAAATCAGCCTTCCTTCCTATTCAGCCTTCATAACACGAAATACCATAGCAATGCATTTAAACAACCCTTTTGCAGGTAAAACACCTGAAAATCAGCGATACAACTTACTCAATTGAGTTCGTTTATTAAAATCAGAAGCAATGAAGTAAGTCTCATTGTGTATATATTTGTAACTATCTATCGTAGCTCATTGCATGCACGAAGGCTTCTAAGTAGCAGAGGGCTACTTTACATACTTCCTTCCTTCGCCTTCAGTTTTCTGTTAATAATAGGAAGGCTTTCTTCAGCCTTCCCGAATTAATTCAGCCTTCCCGCCTTCCCTTCCCAACCCTCTGAAAATTGATATTCCGCCTTCAATGAAGCCTTCATTGAAGGCTAGCCTTCGAAGGCTGGACATGTCTGGCGTGAAGAGATCAACTTTTACAAATAATAATTTCAGTACGGATCCTTTTAACTGGAAAAAAAATCGTCATTATTTCAGCCGAAATATTTTTAGACATTTTCATATAGATATCTGAATCTATAAAATAATTTCGCCTTAGTTGATACAGTTACACAAGCCTGAATTGTGATTTGTGGCATACCTACATGTCTACATATGTGAACGAATGCACTTATGTATATAGTAACGAATGTACGCGACATTCTACAAGAAAGTACTCAAGGCAAAAACTACATGGCTAACTGACATCTGTATGGCACCTTCCTGTGGAACGCGGTTTGAATCAGACTCGTTTTGCAAAGGTTTTTGTAATTCAGTTCTCGTGCAATAAAATAATGATTGTACAATTTAGCGTTTTTTAAAATTAGAATGATTATGTACTTGTACTAAACAACAAATTGAGGAATATCACTATTTCATTTGCTGCGGAGTAGCTAATAAGGACTAAGGATTCTTGGATGCAGCTAGCGTTACTTACATTGCTAACTCTAGCACACATATTTCATTAAATCTTTGCTCAAGTTTGCTGTTTGATGACAAAAATGAAGCACAGATTGCAAAATGTTAATTGAATTATTAATGACATTTAAACGTTAGCGAACAAATATTTCTCTGCTTTTAAGCATAATATCTGCATCCAAACATAAAGCTTAGATGCAACATTATTATTCTATGCGGCAAATGGTACAACCTTCATATTTGATAATATAATGTTACATTTCCTAGTTGGCATTAACATTGATACACATTGTGGTTTATTAGTCGCTGTGGATACACAGATCTCCGAATTAAACAGATGCTAACCATTCCACGGACTCATGTCATTATTACATACTCTAAAACATTGGTACTTGTTATGACATCATAATAAGTACCTATAATAAGTAATACAAGCAATAATAATAACTCAAAAGCATTGAAGAAGCTTACAAAATTGATGCATTGCTAATGCTCTGGTGGTACCTTACTGGCACTCCGGAACGTCAACAAACGTGGAGGGACAACAATTTTTTTAGTAAAAAAGAATATGTGTACAAACAGGGTTACATATAGATATCTATAATTGTTCCTCCGATAGATCATAAACATAGGCATGCTATTGATCCTTCCATTTTTGAAGATGTTTTTTTTACTATTTCTTTTTTTGAGAAGTTGATTTTAAAGGTTATGCGCTCAGGTCTCCGTACGTGCACAGGTCTGTCCCGATGTTTAAATACCCCAAGCTATTAAAGAAAAGAGTAAGGGTTATTTGCTATCTTAAGGAGCAGGATTATTACTGTACCAGCTACCAGCAACGTTAATATAAAAGTACTCTATAAATAGATGATTTTACTTGTATTATTTTCAAAACTGAAGTCTAAACTCAGAGTTGGCTTACTACTCTGATTGAAATTTTAAGCAAAATATCAGCAAGTTCAAAAGTTTGAAATAAATTAATAGCAAAAAAAAAACTAAAACACGAGAAGTTGCTTTCAAACGAATTCACTATATGTTATTGAAAATGATGAAAACTTTTGAAATGAAGAAAAGCAACTCCACGACGGAGAACTTACCTAAAAGCACTGTAATGTTGTACTCATTGCAACACTATTCTTAACTAGGAATGTCTTAGTTGCCTGCAATTTCAAATTGGTACGTACATTGTATTCCTATGATATCCTGATGAGATTATTATATTAATAATTATATACATATTTCTATATATAAATATACATATGAAAAAGAGGTATGCATCAGTTTCTTCTTAAATACAAACATTTTATGAACGGTTTTAGAAACTTTTGACGTTTTATAGCAGTTTTACAGCAAAAACTGAAACAAAACGTTGATTTAATCCTAAAAAGTTGGGGGGATTGCATAGCCTTTCCCTCCCTGACTTTTTTGGCCCCCCTTGTATTCTGAAGTGTCTGGTCCCTTATATTGTTCGAACCAGAGGTGTCCATCCTTCGAAAGATTTCCGTCAAAGAAGGCTTCTTTGAACGAATTAAGCGTTAGCTTTGGCAATTATGAAGGGAGCGGAAGGAAGGCTTGAAAGAAAACGAAGGCTGAACTAAGGCCTCTGCTCTTTGCAGAAATAATGGAATGTGAAGGAGCATGTTAATTTTACAGATTTCGAACGCCGTTGGAACTTGAAATCCTATCTACTATATTTTAGGCAAAACCCTCCCGTAACTAAAGTACATGTACGTATACGTACACCGTTACTCAACTGAAAAACATTTTTCTGGCGGACCTGCTTAATGTTATTCTAGAAAAATTTATCTCACAATGGCAGCGTGATACCCGGAGCATGTAAGAATTCTATTCCCTTCACTGTAAATTAAGTAATACTGATACTCTGCAATAATTGCAATTAATTGTAAACTAATTATTAGTTTTTCAGCGGTAATCAGTTTGAATTTTAAAGCTCTGTTTTTGTGACTTGTGTCGAATGAACATGGAAGGAAGGTAACGCATGAAGGGCATTTAAATATTTTTGAAGGCTGAAGGAAGGATTATAGTAGGATTTGAAGGAAGGAATGGTGAAGGAAGGGTGAAGGAAGGGTAAATATTTAGAAGGCTTCATTTTACTGAACGATGAAGGAACGGGTAATTGGAAACGGTTCCCCTTCTGAAGGATGTACGAAGGTGACTTCAAATGGACACCTCTGGTTCGAACTGCACGTGTAGGGTGACTTAAAATGCAAAGAGATGTGATTTGAAACTCGATTTTCCAGGTTATCTCTATCACCTGATTGAATGCAGTAACAATCGTATAAAATAGAATTTTACCATAGATTAAAATCAAAATTGGAACACAATGAAATTGCTGGAGTATTTAAGCATCTACTAGTGAAATTATTCCAACAATACACAATGCCTCTTATGCAAAAAGGCATACAAATAGATGAACTATGTTAAACTATGAGCAAACTCGGAGGATATATAAACTCGCTGTCAGACCGAAATCATCATTCGCAATCAAGAGAGCTAATATCTAGATATAATTTATCATAAGTGTAGAGTTGGCTCATTCACAGAAATTATACTACTCCGAAGCCGGAAACTTGGGAATTCGAAAAGCAAAATGTTGAAGAAATTGATTGTTGCAGTTTTAACTCTGACGTTGTTGTCTGCTGCAATGGCACGAAGCGTGAATGGGACGAAGGAAGAGCGGGTGACTTATTTCAACAATAATTATTTTATTTTATTCAATAATTCACTGAATTCATGTTAACACAAAGCTTATACAAATTATTTAAAATCCTGAAATCCTTAGGCCTTCGGAGACTTTTCCAACAATGGTAACAGCCAGGGTAACGGAATTACGCTTGGCCACGGGATTTTCTCTGGTGGTATCTTTTCTATGCGCTTGTAGTTACAGTCGACTCTCTTTATAACGACATCAATAAATCTCCCAAAAAGTGACGTTATAAGGGAACGACGTTATAGAGGCACATCATATAAATAACGATTTAATTTCAAATTTTTCGTTTTTAGTTAAATTATAGTAATTTCTCGCGTCATTAAAGTAGCACATACTATATGTATGTCTATGTAGAATGAGAATAAAAATGGTTAATATTAATAAATAAATAGTAATATTTTTCGAAGTTTCTCACGCCATAAATAACTCCAAAAACAAAGGTCAGGATTGAATAAAGAGTTTTTGAATCTCAATAAGACATTTCTCAGAAGATTTACAAAAGTTTTCAAACAGTGAATATTGTAATTCTGTCAAAACTATGAATGCCAGTTCTTTACTGGATGCGTAAATAAATCTAAAAGCTTGGAAATGTGGATTTTCCTGGATGGGGCTTAATTAAAGTCGTTAACCACGCTTGCGCATATATTTACAATAACATCGTTCCTTCCAGTCTTTTATAACGTCGAGACATTATAAGTCAATGCAATCATAGTGAAACTGAAGAATAGAAATAGCTTTAAAATTACAGCACCAGTATGTTATTTAGATAGGTTTGAGGCGTTGTAACGTCAACATGACGTTATAAGGGTACGCTTTTCACCCTATGGCTACACAAAAAGCGACTTTATAAAGGAATTGACGTTATAACGAGTGACGCTATAAAGGTAGAAATTTTCATATAATTTAGCTTGGGAGGAACCCAGGATGACTTTATAGGGAGAGTGACTCTATAGGGAGTGACGCTATAAGGAGAGTCGACTGTACATAGAAAATGAAAGAATTCTTATTTTAGTATCATAGGAGTAACCACAGGTCTATAAAACTGACCCACAAATTCACGTATTGTTTTCACTTTTCCAGTTCAGTTTCCAGTCCATTTTCCATGGCATTTATTTCTGTTCCCGGGGATGGGTCCACCGGTAAGACAGACACTAACAACAACAACTGCATCAGCTGGAGGAGATTTTGACAAAGAGAAAGGGGAAGATCGGTATCCTGTAGCACGACCTACTTGAAAGTTTAAATAAAAATCATGAAAATATACTGTATTTGTAACACCTGAACCTGAAACAAGTCGACCTGTATCCACTTGGAGAACATCCAGTTTCACTCTCTGCCAGAACTCGCTGACAGACCAAATTCATCATTCACTATCAGGAAAATTGATATCTATATAATTATTATAATATATCATTAGTGTAGAACTGGAGAATTTGCAAAATTAGTATGTTGAAGAATTTAGCTATTGCAGTTTTATCTCTGGCGTTGTTGTCTGCTGCAATGGCACAAAGCTTCAATGGGACGAAGGAAGAACGGGTGATTTATTTCAATAATTATTTTATTTTATTCGATAATAAATTCAGAATTCATGTTAAGGGATGCGACAAATGATACACCGAGACGATATTATCGTGCATTTTGAAGCAGAAATATCGCACACAATGTCTTACTACAGACCTCTAACGTTTTTTGTTGAAAATAATTTGGCTGCAAATGAGGGAAAACATTAAATTTTGCCCGCAAACGAAAATTGGGCAAAACTCGTGTCCAATTTCAACTTGCGAACATTATAAGGACCTCTCACAGTAGCCAGTGACATCATACGTAATAAAATTTTTACCCGGAAACGTAAAATGCCATTCACACATAATTTCAGTACGCGGACGAAAATATAAGGTGGAAACTCCGCGCGGTGACGGATGTATTTGAAACTTTCATTGAATTAAAAATTAAAATAAAATTTTCTTACAATGAAAATACTGACAAAAAGTAGGAAAAGAGCATTTGCAAAGTTAATACTGATTCAACAACAAAATCATAAACGTAGGAAATACTGGGTGCACCCAATAAATAGGCTTCGAAGCCAATTGGGTGATACGGTGAAAATTGATTTGAAACTAAAAGATTTTCCAGATAGATTTCGTAAGGAAACCCGTCTAACTCCCGAACAATTTGAGGAGTTATTGCTTATGCTAGAGGAAAAGCTTCAAAAAGACAACACTAGACGTGAAAGCATTTCCCCAAAAACTAGACTGTATGTAACACTGAGGTAAGAAAATGTTGAACAACTAAATTAAATAAAAATTAATTATTATAATAAATAAAATATTAAAAATTAAATATAAATTAAAATATTTACAAACGCCGCATTTTGGGTTTCAGGTATTTACCACACGGAGTGAGTATGCAACAACTGTCGGACTCATATTGCATTGGCCATTCAACTGTGCCCAACATAGTCAGCGAAACAACTCGGCTAATTTGGGACGTGCTTTCTCCAGTGTTTCTGCCAAAGCCAACTTAAGCATGAGATCGGTTCGGTTTAACGCGGTTATCCGATCATCGGTTAACCGAAACCGACGGTTCGGTTGGAGAAGTCGTAACCGAATTGAATTAACCGAACGGTTCGGATACGTCAATGCCTAACCGGATATCGGTTTCGGTTCGGTTCGGTTTTAAATATGAATTTATCCGTTCGGTTCGGATGAGAAAATTTATCCGCTCGGTTAAACCGACGGATAACCGATTTTGAATTTCGTTCCTAAAATTTTTAGGAAATCGCAATCGACTGTAGCATGAATTTCTCGAGACAAACGATTGTTTCATTTTGTATTTGCAATATATTTAGAAAGCACAACGCATGGACCACGAGCAGGCATTAGAGCTACTTGTGGGAACGAAAAGTTTGATCCCATTCCCGAACCCGATCCCGAAAATCGGGTCATCAATATTTTCGGACTCAAACCCAAACCCGTTCCCGAAATACTGGGATCAGGTGCACAAAAACCCAGATATTAAATATGCTTCAATCGTTGATCTCAAACCCGATCCCGATCCCGAAATCAGATAAAATTTGCTCCCAATCCCGATCCCAAAACCCTTGAACCCGGACTCGTTCCCGGGACCAGTGCAGTTAGTGTAAATCAATTTTTTTCTTCGCATTTTTATTGATTTAGCAATACTTACGCATGCGTACCATGCAACAATAGATTTAGGCACTATTAAAAATGGTCATCAAACTAAACGTCTGGTCTGCGTTGCCGAAAAATCTGCAGGAAGACTGCTTAAACGATTCCCGCTATGAGTTTTGCAATGACTTTCATCTTGCAAGTTAGAGTAGGCGGTAATCACTACTATGCGATCCCAACTGACAATATGCGAAACGGCTCAAGTCGCTTATGTAAAATTATTATCTCAACACTTTAACGAGGGAAGCAAATCCCGCTGAGGGTATTTTTTCTCCGTTAGATGGATGCGTAGTTCCCGGGAACGTGAAGCGTGTAACGGGTGTGGGAACGAAGATGTTCCCGGTTCCCGACGGGAACACAAATACCTTCATCAAGCTTGAACCCGTTCCCAAACCCGGTCCCGATCTCGAAATCCCGGGTCTGCTGAGCATGTTCCTGAACCTGGTCCCAAAGTATTTGGGAACATTAATTAGACACCCGAACTCGAACCCGTTCCCGATCCCGAACCCAATTCCCGGGTGTATCCCGATCCCAAAAGTAGCTCTAGCAGGCATACATTTGTTCATCACATCGCGATTATTTATAACCAGAGATGCGCAGCCTTCGAAGGCTAGCCTTCCAAGAAGGCTTCCTTGAAGGCGGAAAGGAAAGGCTGAGTTCTACTTTCCCGGCCACAAAATTACTTTCCACCTTCCACTCACCCATATATTAACTCTGTAATACGTAAGTAACTTCCACCAGACTTCCACCTCCCACCAAACTTCCACTTGACCTTCCACCAGACTTTCCATCTAGCCTTCCACCCTCCCCTTAATCATTCCAGCTGACCTTCCACGTGTTAATTCATTTGAAAACAACAGTGTTGGATCAATTTCGGTGTGTTAACTTATGCTTCGCATTTTTTATTCGTAAAATTAACGCGGAGGTGAAAGCACTTGAGTGTTTTAAGTTAAAACTAACAAACAAGTTACTGTTACAAAATCATTATATGTACAAGTGTGATTGTCAGATTTTGATGGTGTTGTGTAGAATTATGTCAAAGGACTGATAAAAATCAACCACTGGAAAACCACGCGAATCGAAAGAGCTCAGTTGCCGTATTTACCGGTGAACCGATTTTTAACAAAATTTTTAAAACGTTTTTAGTAACTTCCGTATTAACTTACGATTAATGGTAAGACGCAAAATTTTTAGCGTTGCGAATTACTTTTCCTAATAAATTAAAACGCTGATTTACTGTTTTAATAGTCGCATACAGGGGGCAACGCATTAACTATCACCAGTTCGCACTTTGTGTTTCACCCACCAGAACACAGAGGGATATGTTAATTAACACAGGGGACCAGGTAGAATGACCCTCCATCTGGTCAAATTTAGGTGAAAGATCTGGAAGGTACAAAATCTGTAAAATTTTGGTGGAATGTCAAGTGGAAGGTCTAGTGGAAGGTGGAAATCCTGGTGGAAGGTGGAATGTAATTTTGTGGCCGGGAAAGTAGAACTCAGCCCTTTCTTAACGTTGCAGAAGGAATGAAGGATGGGTATACTTTTTTCTGAAGGCTGAAGGAAGCCTTCACAAAAACTTGCAATGAAGGATTGTGAAGGAAGGCTTCCTAAATATTAGCCCTCTAAGGCCGTGAAGGCTTCCAGGTACATGAAATAACTATAACGTGAAAGCATTGCATACATATGCAACGACGTACAACAATATAGCCAATTCGTGAGCTCACAACATATAATGTGTGCCCGCTCTCTTCACTGCATTGAATCCTGCTGGTGCAAAACGTTTTTAAGCGGGTTGTAGTTGTAAAATTGAAGGAAGGCTATTTTTAGAAGAGGGCTGAAGGCAAAAATAAATGTATGTATTTTGGAAGGAAGGGTGAAGAAAGGCAGATTTTTTGAAGGGCTTCATTCTAGGACACGTTGAAGGGAAAATTTTTACTGAATTTTTGCCTTCGAAGGCTTGAAGGAAGGATATTTCCTTTGCGCATCTCTGTTTATAACACCAATATTTAATTTTTACCTTAAATTAAACAAGTGCATAATTACTACAACTAGTACGTCATCAGTGAAAACCTCCGACTCCGTAATAAGAGAAGAAACTACCGGGAGCAACGAGCCTTAAAAAAAATGAAAAGCGGGGTTTGGGACCATTTCGTCTTACTGGAGATTTGGTCCTTAGGTTTCTAGTTGTCATTTGAAGTTACATAATAGGTAGAATTTGATACAAATTTGTGTAGTAATTGTTTTAAGCTTGCACATTTTTATTAAAACAAAGATTTTCAGAAAAGATTTTAATAAATAGTTATCTTTTTCGAATGAAGTTTTCAATTGTAAAATGTGCAATATTGTTTCGGTTATTCGGATAACCGACAAACGGTTCGGTTATAAAAATTATCCGAACCGATTTATGGCGGTTCGGTTTCGGATAGGAGAATTTTTTTATCCGAACAAAACGGTTCGGTTCGGATTTTGAAAAAGAATTAACCGAAAACTTCGGTTCGGTTCGGTTACGGTTCGGATTTGTGTTTTATCCGAACCGATCTCATGCTTAAGCCAACTGTAGATGACTGGTTGAAAATTGCGAGTGATTTTGAAGAATACTGGCACTATCCAAACTGTGTTGGGGCCCTGGACGGGAAGCACGTGCTTCTGCAATGTCCAAACAAATACAGATCTTTATATTACAATTACAAGCACACATTCAGCATCAACCTGATGGCTTTGTGTGACGCACACTACCGATTTACGATTATCGATGTTGGTGGCTATGGAACGCAGAATGATAGCGGTTTAGAGAATGCCCGTTTGAGAAAAACTTTCTCAATGGTATTTTACATTCCTTAAATTATTTTAGGAACTAAATCGTTTAAGCATGTATCGAATGTTTGTAGAAAGACAGAATTTTCGCGGGGTAAAAGTCCAATTCAGGATTTTTAAAGAAATTTTAACCCGAATGTCAAAATTTGTGTGACTATTGATTTCTCAAGTACCTCTATTAATTTCAACGCTATTTTTGATTTTATTTTGAATTGTCTGTCACCAGGGATTTTAAAATTTATTGGCAAGCATATTTATTTAGTCACCTTTAGTTGAGATTGACAAAAATACCGTCTTTATAAAGTTGAGTTATATTTAATATTTGATTTTTTGCAACATTTAGGTTTAATGAATTTCCCAGAACCAAGATTTATATCAGGAAGCACGTTACCATTTCCATTCGCAATTGTTGCAGATGATGCATTCCCGGTGTCCGAAAATATCATGAAGCAATTTCCAGGTAGTAATTTGGATACAGAACAGCGTATTTACAACTACAGACACTCGCAAGCAAGGAGAACAATTGAAAATGCTTTCGGAATACTTGTAAGCCGTTTCTGAATATTTAGGACCCCAATAATAGGGGAAATTGAAAATATTGACTACATTGCAAAAGGTAAGATGGTAATATAAATACTATGTGGCTACCTTTCTGTACGAATTTACTTTTTATTTGTGTTTTAAATAACGTGACTTAATTTTCAGCTTGTTGTGTGCTGCACAATTTCGTCCGAAGATGGGATTTAAAAAACGAATGACCATGAAGACGCTTTGGACCGCGAGGACACAAGTAGTCATGCTATTGTCACAGAATCATGGAGACAGGGACGCTCCTCAGCTTTGCAGACGATGGGGAGAATCGGATCTAATAACTATACCAAAAAATTGAAATTGTTACGAGAAAACATTGCCAACCTTTTTAAATCGATGTACATAGTGCCCTGGCAGGAAAACTATATAAAATTTGCGAGATGGAATCCTTTAGACTGAATACACTTTTATTAACCTTATTACGTATAAGATACATTAGTAATGACAGTTTATTGTGCTAATAAGTGTAGTAAATCACTAATAATTGTCAAAATCTATTTCTCGTTCGGAAAGATGAATTGGATTTTGAAAACCTGTTTTCTAAGTTTTGACGGGATGATAAGGCTGTACCCACTGTAATTTTGCACATAAAAGTTTGAATCTTGAGTTTGGCAATATCCCTTTTTCTTGGAGAAAACTTCTTCAACCCGGCTGCAATCGTAGCTCCAAACAAATCTTCGTCGTCGGATTGCTCCAGTACTTTGCGATAAAATGCGATTCGGTGCGTCAGCATCCTATGGTGAGAGAAAAATTAATTAAGCATTAATGAAAAATTGCAAATGTCTTAAGTACTGGCAACGCTTAGCATTAAAACTGGCAGGTCATAGTGGACCCCTATAAATGTAAATTATATTTACTTATAAGGATTGCTCAAAAATTGAAATCATAAGATAACTTATAGCTGGGACCAAATCTTTCTCCGGCTATAATAATAATTATACCTGGACACAACTGGAATTTAACAGTGTCTACCAATTAATAAAGACCAATGTTTTCAAAATATCGGACGTGAATACAATATTCTGACAATTATTCTTATCTTATTCTTGACGATTCTAGCGGCAATATTTTAAAAGCAAAATCGAAACATTGTCTCAAGTACTTAATACTTCCGAAATTAATATTGGGACGTCGCAAATCAGGAAACAAGGTCAATTTCAACATCAAATAATTTTTGGGACGGGGCGGGGTCATTATGCAAGTAGTATTGCAGGTTACTTGTTTGCTCGATTTCATCAATTTTTCATCTTTTTGCTTCTCAAATGAGATATTTGCAAATATTACCATTAAAATGTTTCTGCAACTGCATCTGCAGAACCTGCCTTGATTTGTCATGCACAAATCTAATGTAAATAATTGTATTAAATAATTACTTTCTTTTGGTCTTAACAAACCCAGACAGAAATGACATTCTCCGGAGAAATTCTTTTTCAATTCCATAGTCCTTGGTTTTTCGTTTTCGACCAGAACCACTTGAAACTACTTCGTGTTTCCTTTTCGTGTACTGATCCCTCAAGTACGCGTATTTGACCTGATCTTGTTTTTCTATAGAATAAATAAATTGTTTTGATTATTTTATCAATACATTGGAACAGAAAATGATTGAAGTATTCAAAAACAATAGAATTATTACAGTTCTGCTTTTAAGTACCTGTGATTCGCATAGCATTTCCAATTTCCATCCATGCTGTTTTCCTTAAATCCCGGTTGGAATACATTTCATGGAACAAATCATACAAATATCCTCTTGCTTCGACCATAGTTAGCAATATTTACGTTTCTGAATTAATTTCTATCGCGTTGTTATTACATTTATTACGTTTAGTAGTCATTTTTGACTATCAGATAACTAGGATGACATACGATTATTTTTGGATTTTTTCATGGATTTTTTGACAATAGCCTGGAGTTGAATTAATTGAGAAGCACTAATCCTTTTGGTATTTTTGTACTTTATTAATAATAAATATACTGTTACTAACAAATTAAGCGAAAATTAAACACCAAAGAATACTAAAAACAAAGAAATTATTATTGATTCGCGGGTATCTTGGGTGGGCGCGAATTCAAAATACTTGTTCCGTACGGAAAAAAAGTTGAAATCTAGATTGACTGTTTCAACTTGCTTCCGTAAGGGTTGTTTCTACGGATGAGGAGAACGTTACGTCTACGGAGACTACTTAGTGTGAATGGTTGTTACGGTTCGGGCAAAAAACTTTACGGAGTTAGACACTTTTACTTACGGAAGCTAAGTGTGAGATGCCCTTAAGTGTGAGAGGCCCTTTAAATAGTGGTGTTTCCGAATTGCATACAGTATCGTTATATCGTTATCGTGAATTTTAAAGTGAAATATCGGTAATATCAGTATCGCTCAAAAATAAACGATACGCACATCCCTAGTATTTACAATTAGCGTAAGGTCGAATTCAATTTTGCCGGAAGAATCAATATTTCAGGTGGGCGGGGGACGAAAACGCCGGAGCTTGTCACTTTATTTCGTTGACTTCGTAAATAGGGAGCAAAATTAAATACAGGATAGGTATTTTGTTTTATAATATTGTACGTACTTGAATTTTTGATATCATACGATTTTCAGTACGTTATCTACTAAAACCTTAGCTTGGTACTTGAACTCTTCAACCAGAATTAGAATAACTTGCAAAATTTAAACATACATGTACAACATACATATGTATATACTAATGTTGACAATTTGAAAATATCAAAACATTTTGCCCTTGTTGAAGCGTAAGCATCAGGACATTTTGGGAATGCGAGCATTTTATTAATTTTCAGAACATTTTGTGCACGTAGACGCTTTGGTGTGTCCTGGACTGTATTACATTCCATTTAATGTCTGAAATTAATAATTATTAAAACAATTAGTACTAAATTATATAATCTTTATAAATATTTACATATTATACAAACTAAAATATTAACTTGTATTCGGTATAACAATCGAGTGGAAATTCGAATTTTAAGTTACGAATGAAGTTAAATACGTTTTTCAAGTTTCACTTGAGTTCAACCTTCACGGTATTCTAACTTGAATTTTAGTTAAAACTGGAGTTCTAACTGGAACTTCTTGTTGTACTTGGGTTACACTTGAGTTCAAAGTTGTGTTCCAAGTCGAATTTGAATACACTCCCGATATTCAAACAGGAATTTCAAGCTGTACTTAAATTAAACTTGAGTTCAAATTGAAATTTCAAGTTGAGTCACAGGTTACGACTCGAGTGTTAACTCAAATTATTGCAGGTTTAAATTGAACTATTCAACTCATATTTGTGTTTAAGCTAGATATGTACATATGTATGTATGTAGTTCATTTTGCTTTTAAAGAGACTTGTGTCAAGATTATTTTTCCTCTTCACCGACATGTGCTCCAATGATTATCATTTATATTTTATATAAAAACGCTTCTCACATTGACGCAACTCATAATGTATGCACCATGTTTTGCTGTTTTATAAATCTCATTGACACGTTATTTTTGATTTTCCCTGTGGAATGTAATCTTCCCTTCTCTAGGGTAACCGCTGACTCGTAGCCGTCAAAATACAGTAAAATCTGTTTATAACGGAATCGCAAGAGAGCTTGGATTTGTGTCCGGTATAAACAGTATTCCGTTATATGATTACAGCGCACATTATATGCTTACACAACTACTTTTGGTGGGGATGAACAAATGTGTCCGGTATAATGAGAATTCCATTAGAAAGCGGCCGTTATAAAGAGATTTTACTGTATCTTGGAGTAAGTTTTATCTTGGGCTCACCAAGTAACCAACCCAACAATGCATACAGCAGGGGTCGGATTTTTGTAGGAAGACGGGAAGAATCTTCCCAGGAAAAAAAATATTTTTGGCAGGGAAAATCTCAAAGGGAAGGGATTTATTTTTACGAACAGGGATTTTTAAAATCGTTGACCTTTTTTTGGCAGGGATTTTCCAATTTGTTGACGGGTTTCAGGGAAATTTGTTAAGCAAACAGGGATTTTTGGCTTGATTGGCAAAATTTGGCAGGGTAAGAAATTTTTTTGTGGAAAAAGGGATTTTGAAAATCGTGGACCTTTTTTTCAGCAAACATTTTTGAAATCGTTGAGGACCTACCAGCAGGGAGATAATAGTCAGCAGGGAAATTCAGAAATAATCTTCCAGGGAGATTTAAAAAAATCCGACCCCTGGCATACAGTAGCATTAAATGCTGCCTACAAGGGCTGGCAACGGGATTTAAATGTACCTATCAACTTGTTCTTTCGTTCGCTCCTGCTGTAGTTATGTCCTTGCCTTTTCATATTACTCTAATACTATACTCATTTGTCTTCAGTACTAATTATTTTTCTGTCGGGGGTTCATTTGGCTTTGGGCATTTTAAAAACCCGGTTCCCTATATTTGGTTTTCTCACACATGTCTCACATTTTCAAATTTTCGAATTTGGTGATTTTTAAACAAATGTGGATATCTGGATTCAAGCCCAAGCCAGTCGAAAGAGTATCCAAAACTAGAAATACACATGGCTCACTTTTAAAAAAATTCGAATGTGTTGATTTTCTAAAATATGGAAAGCTGGGCCCAAGTCCAAGATTTACATGTTGGTACTCGTAGTACCCGGAGTTGCGATCCGATCCGGATTCTAATATCACCAGTCGAAAGAGCATCTAAAATGGGAAATACACATTGCTCACATTTAAAGTATAGTACAGGAAAATGCAACTGTAAAAAATTATCACTAGTGTGTTGTATTGATGGATCAAAGTCCGAGCACTGTCCGGTGCCATGGTTTGAGCTTGGAGAAGATAGCTTTTGCAACGGCAAGTATTCTTCATGACGTGTGCCGTTGGTTGAAAGCCGAGTTTGAGGTGGATTGTAATTTGTGGCAACAACTTGCTTTTCTCTTGTGGGCGAAACGACCGGTTTCCAGAATCGACCGGTTCTGGTTAAGCACTGTTTTTCGGGGAAACAGGAAAGGTGTGCAGGTTAAAACATTACATCTAAATATTTGGTTTCCTCCGTATTTTTATTTTTCGGTATTTTCAACTACTTTTTTGTAGTGCTTACCGAAACGCTATAGGCAGTCAGATGTTCCAGGATGTTACTCCAGTAATGGCATCAACTCCGAGAAACCGTTGGGAGAAATTTTGCAATTGCAATAAACGGTTTTATGACTTCTGATAAATTAAGATGTGGAATTAATAAACATACAATAATTGTTAGTAACATACTATCACATTTACTGCTTTATGATCCTGCTGTGAAAAATTATCATTTCATCTCGAATCATCAAGTTTTTAAAATGTTACGAGAAAATGAGGTAAGGAAGTAGATTCAGTCAAGAATAATTGAGCTTCTATGCATTTAACTGGATCTTATTATTGGTATGACTTTTATAATAACTCATGGATTCCTCATGTGTTCTTCAAGTCAATTATTTCCTGAAAGCATAGCTCTTAGTTTCATATATCATGAAAAATCTGGCTGTTCAGTTTTTATTACTGGCTGGGCACTGCTTTGATATATGAAAAAGTCGAGCTATTATTTCTAATACAATAATAAACATCAGCAAGTTATAATGCAATAAATATATTTTTTTGAAAGAAAACATTTAATGAAAAACATGAAGGCGTCTAGAAAATTATTACATTGCATATTCAATAATTTACTTGCGGAAACTATTAACGGATGCTCCTGAAAACGGCAAAATAAAATTTAATCATTCAACTACAATGTAGCGAAAGTTTTATAAATCTAGTGAATATAGTCTGTAACAAACAAAACACACTCAGCCAGTCTTCCTTGAACTTCCAGTTGCTCTGATTGCCCCCTTGTCTGATTTACAAGAATAAGATGAAGAGTCAAATATAGTAAAACTTGTATATAATGGTTTCCTGTCAATACTGGTCATCAAAGTTTTTCTTCCCGGTCCCACCTCCAATCCTTTATCATAAGGAATTCCCTCTATATAATGACTTTCTATATAGTGGTAACCTGCGCATAGTGGTCTAATGATCAATCCCCTTCACTTAAAAATACAGCTTGAAGTACCTGTATATAGTGGTCAACCAGTCAGAACGAAGGGATGCAACTCGCGCAAGCCCAAACCAATGACACGTCTGCTTGAGTTTAGTTCAATTAGAAGCATTAGAACTGTTTTCCACTGTATGTACTAAATAATTCATTGATTCTATCATATTTAAGTACTGTTACAATTATACTAGTTGTAATGAATTATATATATACTAACCTAACAATTATGAATTAAACTAAATTATGATTAAATACTCACCTGAAATACTCTTGCTCCAACACACACAGTACAATTCAAACTTTAATATCTACCGCGTGGGCGGGGCTACCTTTTCCTCATCCACGATTCTCTCACAGTCAGCATCCACACAAACCTATAATATTTCTCTCTATTCCACCACACATGTCTTTCCCTACTCACATCTTTTCACCCGAGCCTGTCTCATATACCGGACTGACTGTTTTCGGCATAATCCCACATCTATCGGTGAGAACCCTTTCATGAATTCTCTACCATTATTTTATTAGACTGCCGTTTGACAAGACATTGACATTGACGCGTACCTACCTACGCGACTTTTTTATATTTGCAGGTACGATTCTCCATACCCTGTCCCATTGTATTTCTTTCAACGAAGAAATCCATATAGGTACAACCTGGGCATTTATATCAACCTACCCCATCTACTCTTTCATATTGCTTTTGTATATGATACTGCCGTTATGACATAGCATAGGTAATATATTAGGTGGTTCATTACATTACTTTCTTCTGGTTGGTGAATTTAAGTATTTTCAATTAATTATTTTTTATGTTTTTAATCATCTTAAAATGAAAAAACTACTTGTTTTGTAAGTTTTCTTATAATTTAGTAATGATTAGACCGAATTGACAGTCCTCACTTCGTCTCAAGACACGGTGTGCTATAAAAGTCACTGCAACGTTAATCAATTAAAAATTCATTGCAAAGATGAACATTCGAAGTCTAAAGCAGAAAAATATCAGTGAATATTTTTAAAAAGCATTAAATGGCTGATTATCAATAACGTATGAAATTAAAACTTGCACGGATTCGTGCTGGTATGCCTACATATGTGTGCGTTTATATAGTGACTTATTACCACTATATGCTTATACAGTGGTCCCTTTCTCAAGTGGTCAAATTTTGGTGTCCCTAGGAAAACCATTATATATAGGTTTTACTGTATATGATAATATATATATATATATATATATATATATGATGGTAACATTGATTTCTTTCCTGGAAATATTTTTTGTTCCTATGATGATGCTCTCCCGAGGTTCCAATGCTAAGAATGTTATTGTTGACAAGTAATTTACAGATGTAAAGTTGGCAGGGTCAGGACAGCACAGACATTTTTGTGACCGCGAAAGAGATCCATGCTTCCATGTCTGAAAGAATAACATATGTAAATACATGTACTTAACTATCTGGTGGCTTTCTTCTGTCACTTCATTGTTTTCTATGTAGATTTCAATGGTCTTGTCAGCTTCAGTTGTAATGAGCCATGAGCTGTGTTCCAGATAAGTCGTATGTCAGAATCCATCGAATTTTGAGTTTGAATCCTAGAAAATACCAACCGAAAAATTGATTCAAACACTACAGGAGTTACAGCTCTGAAAAATTGAAAAAAATTAACATCAAGATATATTGATCAAGTACCTGTGGAAATTATAACCAGCGCGCCAATCCCAGAAATGTATGCTTCCTTTGTCAGCTCCAGACACTAAAACTCCATCCTAAAATAATAATTTTACATGTTCAATCTGAAACATTTTGAATCAATGGTACTAAAACTTCTGGCTCTATTCGGAACGATTTCGTATGGTTGGTTAATTAGCCAGACTTTCCAGTTGATACATCCCATGAGTGAATAGTTGAATCATGAGATCCGGTGATTACTTGTGGATCTGCCGCTTGAGTCAGTATCGATGCAACTGTGCTAGTATATCCTGACAAGGTTATAATAATTGATGTCCCAAACGCGGTCTACACTGTCACGTCCGACAGATACTATTACATGAATTGCAGGATGCAAAGAAATGACATGAATGGCACGTAAATGTCCATGATAACTTTTACTATGAACAAGTACGGATGCCTAGCACTGATTACGAGACCTCTCACTGGACTGACCAGGAACAGTTTAGCTTTCCATTAGCAAGGTCCCAAATCTTAATTACTCGATCAGCGGAACCCGTCGCAAAACTGTTATCATTGCGTAAATCAAATTTAAAAGCATGTCAAATTAATTTTGTTTCTTTCAATTGTATAAATCTGAATTTGCATGTAGACCAAAATGTTCTGCTATTCCGGTAGCTGCTACAGTAGCGGAAAAGCAGGAAACTATTCTTATGCTATTGTTCTCATTTGTGGGAATTAATTCTCATCATTGCAATCCGACTGCTTCGTTACCTTACCAACGAAGTGGTTCCCAATAGTCGATTTTAACACGGGTTGGCAAATATAGATTTCTCAACCATTTTATTTTCAATAGGCTCGTGAACACCATGACGATGCCAGAAGAAAACAACTTCTGGGGAATTCGACCAGAATTTCGGACGCAGCCACAGAGCCGTCGTGGTGCCATGTCAACGGCTAAGTCAATTCTGCCTATAAATAATAATGATGATTACCTACAGGAAGTGTGCGTGTACTCATAGTCTTCTTAGTTGTAGTAACATTAAATATTTAAGTTTTGTTTTGCTTATTTATATTAAAACGTACTGTATTTTTTGATGGTGACTGTTTAAACATGTAATAAATAAATGAATAGTTTCAGACTGGATAGACGGACTAAAGAATTTCTGGTTCATTATAATGATTAATATGTGTGAGCCAGTTGCTTCTTTGGGATTAGTTGGGGAACTGAGTGGTCATAAGGGAAGTTGTTAGTGTTGTTATATTTATATTTATTGTTCATTTTTGGAAGGTATTTCTAGAGTTTGGAGGACGAGGATCCAAGAAACGAGAAAAGAAGGTGGAAGCAGAGGAAAATATAAATGTATGGGAGAATCCTTGGGGTGTAGGACGGACGGGGGCGCTGAAGTTGATACGGAGATCAATTGAGGTTTTGGGGTTGTCATGGAGGTGCCTGGCCCTGGTGGGTCTGAGAATAATTGGAGAGGCTTAGGGGGAGGTTCCTGGAGGTGGGAGAAACTACAGGAGGGAGTTGGATGTGCCGAAAGTATTTAGTGTGGTTTTGAGCAGTCAGGGGAAGAGACAGGGGTTGTTTGAGCTGAGTGAGGAGGAGGGTAGTAATTATGCCGAGGTTGAAGCCAGAACACCTTGGTTTAATTAGTTTTTTGGGGTGATTTGGAGAAAGTAAGGAGTAATTCTAACATGATTTAACTTTTGTAGATATTAAACCGGTACCCAGAATTTTTACGTAATTATGACACACTGTTATCGAACTCTGCGAAACCTTGGAGGCAAATTGAGATTACTGAGAGGGTTCGAGTAATGATGTTTCGCATATATCTACCTCTTATGGATTTAAGCCAGGGCGCAGCTTCTAAATTTTATCGATTTCTATCGCAGCGTTTTTAATCTAAAGAGCTTATTCTTTTTGTCGAAATTATTCCCTCAACTTCAGTGGAAGATGAACAAGTTTTGAAGAGTAAACTGGATTTGCTTTGGACAGTCCTTCAACGTTGTCTATAGCCAAATCCGAAGCAGTTAGTCGGAATTTCAGTCAAATACATTTTCGTCGTGAATTTCTCATTCGAGTCGGATTTTATAAACCGATGCCTTACTCTAAATTCCTAAAGTTTCAAGAATACAGGAGGAGGATGGTGATTTTTCAAATGATGATACATTTTTATCCGTCTGTACCTTCATTTGGTTTAAACCAAATGATTGACCAAAAAACCACATGTTTAAAAAATAAAAACCAATGGTTTAAACCAAGGTAAAAAGCACCTGAAATTTTAACATTTTCAATCCAAAATGCTTATATTTCGTCGTGCACAAAACTTGCATGTTGAATTCCATATCTAGGGTCATGTTATTTACTTTGATCTACACAGATGAACAGCTCTAAACTCTAAACACGTGCCTGCGACCTTACGTTTCCTGGATAATTTTCGGATATCCAATTACTTGGTTAAATAATCCAAGATACTGTGTTTGAGAGAATAAACTTGAGATACAGTTACATCTCAGACATATACTTTTAGATGAATTTGAGTATTTTAAATATGTATTTTATTTTTCAAATACGGTATTTTCATTTCATATTTTCGTTTTTGTTGGAAGCAAAGTATTTTATTTTGCATATAGCCAAAATTCCTACCGATATTAGTATTGTATTACTGTATCATAACTAAGTTGTTCCTAGTATCTGCAATTTATGTTTGTATTTTAACGTTTCTGGAATTTTTTTTGTATTTTAATGATAAATTTCGTTCATTTTCCACACCTCTGGTATTGAAGATAACGAAAGCCAGTAATTGTGCGATGTCTCAAAACTACTGATGTTGGAAGAAAAATTCTGACTGAGAAAAATGTCTCCATCGATTTTTTAAAGCAAAATAATTTGCTTGTTTTAATAACTAAATGTCATACTTTCCAGTAAAACAACGGATTTTAATAAATATTCATCTCCAGGTTTACAAACATGCAAGGATGACGCTCATTGAACATTCATTTAATACAATGACCGTGTTCTTTTACAATTCATCTGTTCATCTGCTGGGATGATTACTTGCCCTTCGTTGAGTTCAAGGTGGCTTGAGTCCAATATATTTTGACGCATATCGCTGACTCAACAAAAAGCTTATGGCTTCTACCATAATATAGCTCTTATTGTGTTCTTGTGATTCTTAAGAAACTTGGCAAGTTAAAAGTAACTATTTACTCACTTCTGAAGTGCTGACTTCTTTCTCACTAGTGTGTTCCAGGTTTCAGTGCTTCCTTAACCACACCATTAAAACATCAATCGTGACATACACTAATGCCAGGAGTTAGAAATTAAGTGACACAAATAATTACAGAACTTTTTTGTACAAATAAATTACCTTTGTTAGAACTGTAGAGTGTAGCCACTAGGGGTGAGTATAACGAGACAACGAGACGAGAATCTCGTTTATCTCGCTCTTTATTCATCAACGAGACAGTACGAGACATCTCGCCTTATTTAACGAGAATATCGTTTGCAATTAAATCTTGTTAAAGCCCATATCAAACTGAAAAATGGGGTGTTTTGTTATACCATTTTGTCAATTAAGACATTTTGCAGTTCTTGGTGCTAGCTTTTATTGCGGTAGGTCTTCATTAATTCTTTTCAAGGCTTCCATGTTTTCACATTTTATGATCCAAACTCAAAAATAAATATTTTGCATATTGGAATTGTTCTGATTTGTGAAATTAAATAAATTTGTATGTTCTCTCACCAGAATTTGTGCAGGCTACAATTAAATTGCATATATTCCAACGCAAAAATCAGGTTTTTGACCTGTCTCGTTTGTCTCGTGCTTTGCTTACTCTCGCTACTCTCGTTCTCAAAATATCTCGTTCTCGTATTTTTTTCAGAAACGAGAACGAGACAAACGAGAATTTTAAAACCAACGAGATACTCACCCCTAGTAGCCACCTATACTCACGTCGACGTGATTCTTCACATCGGGGACAATTTGAATCGTATGATTGTGAGCGGTGATTGAATTGTATCGTGTTACTATACTTTCTAATTTGTTGTCTTAGTATTACCATATAGCTCAGTAAGTTATTAATTCTGTTGATATTGTTGAGTTATCAAGTTCATCATGTGACAGTGCTTATTTGTATTGTTTGGTAATCGGTATGTGTAATGTTCTCGTAGCGTCCTAGCGACCTAAATTTATTGGTTAAGAAAATTGTGCCTAGGATTATTATGGGACAAGAAATTCTGAGTGATTATTCGCCCTTCTCGCCTTCTGTGTATCGGTTTGTAATTATTTTACTCCAAAAATAATTTCAAGACGACTTGAGAATTTTGTATTTGGTGAATCCACGGTTTATTTGGTTTTCCTATTTTCTTATAATATAGAACCCGTTCCCAGTCGGAACATCCTTATTAAATAACTTTACAACTTACGTGTACTTCTCACTATTAGGGAAGTATACATTTATTGGTAGCTGGTCATTTTACAGACGTTAACTATTCATCCAACTCATTGGTACAATCCAACAGATCTTGTGTGTCGAATATTAATTTTCGGAATTGCTTGTGCGTCAAGAACAATAAATAAATAATAAATCAAAATCATGGAAGAAGCAAAAATTGATGCAATGATAAGACTTGGCGCTGGTTAAGTTCTAGAATCCCGACCGTTTCCACTTTTCCACCTTTCCCCCTCCGTTTCCACTTCTTCCACCTAAAATTTGGCTTACAGTAATGGCCCCAAAAATTATGTGACATTTAATAGACTCCATTCTTTGGCTTACGTGGTTAACTTTATTAAAACAAGCTAAATTATATGCAAGCTTTCAACATCTAACAGACTGTCATCTTCAGGCACTAACAAGCAAGTCTTTTTATGTGACATTTTTCGTACCGATGCTCTGAACCGTCCCGGTCCTAATATCATCGGTACAAGTGGTGATACTCCGGTTTTGTCGCGATTTAGCGGAACCAAAAATAATGTTCCGTAATTGTTCCGTTCTGAACACGGAATTTCAAGAATTTGGAAACCCAAAAGGAAGCTCTACTTCGGTACGTGGCTTATTGTCACAGCGCGGAAAAAAATTCGGGCCATCTCGCCCTGGCTTGTCCGGTAAATCGAGCCGAAGTTGGTAAATGTTAAATCCCGTAAAAATTAGATAGGGGACTCTTTGCTTACTTATAATTTAAAACTTTGGCGCGAATTCCCAAGCAAACTAGGGTGAGATGACCCGAATTTTTTTCCGCGCTGGGACATTGAGCCAGGTACCTAAGTTTACACAAACTCGCATTCCTATCCCGAGTTGGCATGGGGCGAGGGTTAATTGTAAGTAGCAATGAGATGGGTATTCGTAACACTTAAGTTATTAAACGCCAATTACGATATGTAGGGATGCAAAATTTTTGCTATGGAGAATGGGGCCGATATCGAGCGAGTTCGGTTGGAAAAGGAGCGAAGAGACAAGGAAAGGCAAGCGGAAGAGACGAGGAACAACATGAGTTTTAGAAACAACAGGAGGAAGAAGAGAGGCAAAAGGGAGATGAGATGAGGAAGACTAAAAAGAGGAAGGCAGAGGAGTTGAGGAAGGCTAAAAAGAGGAAGGCAGAGGAGTTGAGGAAGGAGGAGTTGAGGACAGGAGGAGGTGAAGAAGGCAGAAGAGTTGAGGAAGGCAGAGGATTAGGAGAAGCGGAAAGCAGAAGAGTCGGTTGTGGGTGAAAGTTACAGATGGGATTATTTTTATGATTTGAAAGGAGAAATTAAAGAAGGAGTGGGATAGGCTGAAGAAGGGTAGAAGAAAACTACAGGTTGATAGGAAAAGTGTTGAGGCCTAATGAAACCAATCAGGAATTGGAAAGAGCGAAAGACAAAATAAATGCATTAAAATTAAGGGAGAGAAAGCGGGTGAGGAAAGTCAGCAGCAGTGATGATGAAGCAGTATGTCGAAAGAAGCATAAAGACGTGAAGTATCCGAAATGTGGTAATTATAATTTATATATTTTGTAATAAATACTGACTGACCCTACATGTTATTATCGCTAAAATACAGTAATGTAATATATTGTGCTGTTTTGCAGACAAAGTTTTCCGATATGTTGCTTCCATGTACAGGCATCAAGGAGAGCATGGAAATGCATAGCTCTTCACTTTTCCTATTTGTGACAAGGTATTTGCGAGAAGCGGTGTGCGAGACAAGCACGTAAAGAATATACACGGCGTGTAAAGGTAAACTGTGTATTGTTATAATATTTACAATTTAAACGTTATGTAAGATGTGATACTATATAAAAATCATAATTAAATTATTATATTGTTATTAGTTTTTAGCTATTTTTTGCTACATGGAATTTCCAAAAATGTATTACAGTAAAACCTCTTTATAGTCACATCGCAGGGGACCTGATATAAAAGTTGACTATAAAGAACGCTGACTACTTAGTCAACCAGTTGACTATTCGGAATGTATATAATTATTTTTCTGAATTTTCTTTCTTTCTACGGAACTGGGCTATGAAAATTTTAAAAAATCTACATAAGCAATAATTGAATTAATTAAAAGTTAAAGAAGTAAACAAATCCGTCAGAACACGTTGCTTCACGGCTTGAATCTTGCGCTGTCCTACAAAGTATTCGCAAACTTCTTAACTTGGTAGCATATTGTTTATATCAACTTGAGATTGTTTTAACAAAAATTAATTGTTTAAAAAGGTTTAATAAGCTATTGGCTTAAGGACATGATCTCCAATTTTTCGGAGCCATTTTGGGTAGGAATGCAATGTGCGAATAAAAATGATGTTTGTATACAATTAAAAAAAAATGAGTGAGAAATTTTACGTGATGCCAATGTACTGGTAAACTGTTGTGGTGCACATTGTATGCGCATGATAAGGTTCAAATATATATTATTCGTTAATATTGGAATTATGATCGCGCCTTGGCACGCATTTAATAATGTAACTATATGGAGAGTTGTCGACTCCTCGGGACGGAAAGTATGATGGACAATAGAGAGGTAATGACTATTAAGTTGACTATTCTTAAATTATTTAACATTACTGCATACGCTAAATCGCCGGGGCCAAATTATTTTATGACTATAGAGAAGTTGCGTATAGCGGTAGCGACTACAAAGAGGTTTAACTGTACTGCTGCTATAATCAGTTACATACTTAGGAGACTTATGAAAGTACAAAATAAATTTAAAAATGAATCCCAAAAGGTTAGCCAGTGTTTATTAATTTACCTACATTTTCCCGTCTGCTAAATGTTGTGTAGTCTTATGATTTTTAGAAAGTGAAACTTTCCTATAAACGAGTCTGTTATGTCCGTCTACAAAATCTTCTGAGTCGTACAACTCAACGTGTATTAAATTACGATTTGAATACAAACGAACATAAAAGAAACTTAAAATTTTACAAAAACCAGCGATTATTTTAAATAGTTTGCTACTGATTCACTCATATTTATTGCTCAAGAATATATACACAGATGGACAAGTAGAGAACAGGTTTGTTTTCATATTCATTATCGCACCTATTTATAAATGCATCTGTTGGGACCATGTTTTCCGAATATCGTCCAAAAAATGTATAAACTTTTATAATAGATTCCATTCTTTGGCTTACGTGGATAACTTTATTAAACAATTTAAATTATATGCAAGCTTTCGACATCTAACAGACTGTCATCTTCAGGCACTAACAAGCGAGTGAGAAATAATTTTCACAATTGAGAAAAAATACTTTTTTTAAAAAACATTTTCGAGGAATGGATATTTACTTAAAAATTATTTTAAAAATTAGAAGTCATAATTTTTGGAATCAAAGGGTTCCATGCAACATCTAATAAAAAACCATCATTGACGTTCATCAAACTCTTGTCGGATTGTTGGATTATTAAGCCTTCCTTAATCTTCCTTAATAAATGATTTTGTTCTTTCATAACTGATTTGGCGTTACAGTCGTGTGTGTAAAGGACGATAAGTCTCACCATAATATATTTTGTCACATGAATTGCATGGAATCCTATATATGACGGGTTTCGTTTTCTTCTTTGTCCTTAATTCGATTCAGCATGCTTTTAATTTTCTTACCGGGCAAGAAAGTAATTTTCCTTTGAAATTTTCTTCTTAATAATCCGGCAATTTTATTGTATAAATGACCTAGGAATGGAATGGGGACCCACTTGGTGTCTTCTTCGGGTTCTTAGTTCCCATTTTTGATTTTAATTTCAAGTTGAGAGTCAGTTATTGTTTAGGCTGATCCTGCTGATCTTGTGGATAAATTAGATTGGTTGATTGGATTGGATGTGCCATGTTGATTAGATGTGTTAAATTTTATGTGCATTCTTTTTATTCTTCTCGAAATGAGGCTTGATGGATATCCATTTTGTTGTAGAATATTCTTTACATGTAGAATTTCATCATTTAATTAATCTTTATGGCAAACGGTAAAAGCTCTGAATAATAAAATATCAATAACGGAGATTTTGTTTGATTGATGATGATATGATTGTTAATGTAAATATCTGTCCGTATGTGTCGTTTTTCGATATACTTTTGTTTTAATCGAATTTTCCTCTTGTCTATGTATAGAAACATCTAAAAATGGTATTTGATCATTTGTTTCCACTTATAAACTTTTGTCCATAATTTCTTTGGCCGTACTTGAGCTGTAGTTTCGCGTATACTCGCTTATGTACAAATCAATGGAAGCTGTAAACACTACGTTCCATTATCATTACTTGCTTAAATGTATTACAAAATCCGTTTAACTATTGAGTTCGTACCATCAGTTACACATACAAAGCCTTCACTTTGGACTAAGACGCCTCTGTATTTGTGTAAATGTCAGGGAAAATAGGATTGTTGAATGATTATCGATGCACACCACTTCATGAGCCGATAATTGCAAAAACTGCTGAATTCCCGATATGACTTATTTTCGTCAGTTACCACAATGCTCCCATGTGCAATATTTGGTTTTCAAAATAGGCCACATTGTGCTTTTCTTCCTGTTAGGAATACGACAAAGAAAGTTAGCGTTAGTGGTTCGATCAACACCACCTAATAACCACACTGATTCGCCTTTAATTCTGTGCCCACGGTTATATTTCCGGCGAAATTGATGAGTTTCCACGAAATGGTCCGGACCTCCTATTTTTCTGGTTTTGTTATTCTTTGTAATCATCATGCAAACCTGCGGTTACATGTTGTATATTCTGTACTTGTGTTGTTATAATATTATTGGTATGCTATATATCACTATACCATAATTTGAAGCTGATAAAAGTTGAATCTTCACTCTCACTTCAACTCACGCAATCCCATCTGGTTGCAATAGGCCAATAACAAGGCAACTGATTGACGACTCGTGAAGAGTCGTGCGCGTCGGAGAGGAGTTTGAATCGAACGCATGGCTTCGCATTGAATTGAACGGTGTGCCATGCTCTTCAATGCGAGACCATGCGTTCGTTTCAGCTCCTGACTTCTCCGTCGGAAGTTCACGAGGTAGGAGCTGTGTAACTCTGCTCTCCAGATATCAAAATTTTGAATTTCGCATTCCACCGTTTCACTTCACTTTTTCCCAACCTCATGGTTAATCATAGGTTAGTGAAACGATAGAATGCGAATTTCAAAATTTTGAGTTCTGGTGATCAGAGCTACACAGCCTCTACCTCAATATTTTTTACTTTAGTGCAACCCAAGTAATATTTTCTTATAAATTTTGCCAAACTTGAAGGTTAGATTAATTTTTTGAAGTGGATTCACAGGTGTGTTAGCCTAATTACGTGTTAATTAGTTGTCGTGTAATTATTAGGGAAATGTGGATTTAATCAAAGTTTGTGACATTTGCATCGCAACGGGGGTTCACGAAGGGCATGTTAGGCCGTGTCTAATTGGATAGTTTCGGTGGTAATTATTGCAGTGCCGGAAGCTTTCGATGAATTTTTATATTATAAATTAAAGACATGTCAGTGCGTGTTAAATGGGATAGTTTCGGTGGTAATTAAGACAGAGCCAGATGACTCCAATGGACATGGACTAATTAATTACTATTTTTAATAATTTCTAGGTCGGGACTATATACCAAACTTTTTATTGTTGTGGACTATTGTCGGGTTTTTTCTTGGACATTCCTTCAGTTCATAGGTGAATATTTATTTAGATGTTGGTAAATATTTTTATTAAATTAGAATATCCATAGAGCTATGTATTTATCTATTGTTGTATGTTTATTGGTGCTTTGATATTGCTGTTTTTATTTATTGGTGTATATGTTTATTAGTGTTTTGATTTATTTTATTTCAGCTTCCCAGCTTGTTGTTGTTGCCTGTGCGCTGTTGAATGCTGCAGCCTGCCTGAGTTTCGTCATTAATTTTAAGTTTAATTTATTAATTTTAAGTTTAATTTATTAATTTTAAGTTTAATTTATTAATTTTAAGTTTAATTTATTAATTTTAAGTTTAATTTATTAATTTTAAGTTTAATTTATTAATTTTAAGTTTAATTTATTAATTTTAAGTTTAATTTATTAATTTTAAGTTTAATTTATTAATTTTAAGTTTAATTTATTAATTTTAAGTTTAATTTATTAATTTTAAGTTTAATTTATTAATTTTAAGTTTAATTTATTAATTTTAAGTTTAATTTATTAATTTTAAGTTTAATTTATTAATTTTAAGTTTAATTTATTAATTTTAAGTTTAATTTATTAATTTTAAGTTTAATTTATTAATTTTAAGTTTAATTTATTAATTTTAAGTTTAATTTATTAATTTTAAGTTTAATTTATTAATTTTAAGTTTAATTTATTAATTTTAAGTTTAATTTATTAATTTTAAGTTTAATTTATTAATTTTAAGTTTAATTTATTAATTTTAAGTTTAATTTATTAATTTTAAGTTTAATTTATTAATTTTAAGTTTAATTTATTAATTTTAAGTTTAATTTATTAATTTTAAGTTTAATTTATTAATTTTAAGTTTATTATTTTTAATAAAATATATTTAATGATGTAATGAATTATTTATTTATTGTGAACGGCAAGCTTCCTGCTATAGTGGAAGGTGTTATGGCTAGCTTCATGCATCAGTGGAAATTTTTAAGGCCAGCTTCCTACCATAGTGAAAGGTGTTATGGCTAGCTTCGTGCCTCAGTGGAAATTGTTAAGGCCAGCTTCCTGCTTCAGTGGAAATTGTTAAGGCCAGCTTCCTGCCATAGTGGAAGTTTTATTGACCAGCTCCTGCCTCAGTGGAAGATTGAAAACCTGCGATAGGGTTTGAAATAAATTTATTTATTTCTGCGCCATTACAAGTGGTTGCATTAATTGAAATTTGTTTGTTTTCAGGTCATGGCATTTAGACCGGATGCCAGGGCCACGGAGTCGCAGATGAGAAGACCGAACATTTGTTCACGAGTTGTCTGTCGGTTCTGCGTTCAATGCAGCAAGCCTGTAAACGTTGCCTGGGGTACGTTTATTTATTTTAACATGTACTCAGTTTTAATTATTTGTATTCCTGTATTTATGTAGTATGTTTGTTTCTGTAGTATCATGCAGGTATGATTACTGCCTGCAGCCAATTAGACAGCTGGTTCCCATCCCTGAAACACCTCGAGGCTGGTCCGTCTGCCGCGGATGCCTGTTTGTGTTTATAAAAGTTGACCCAATTTCTTTTAGTTGCTATTTCATATTAGGTTAATTAATATTAATGTGTTTTGTTTTTTCTGTTGTAGATGGACAACGGTTCTGTGGACTCTGTCAATACAGGACCCCTGCTGGCACATCATATCAGAGAGCATTTAGCCTAAGAATCCGGGATCTCATGAATCATGCAGAGCAAATCCGGAATCAGTTTCTTCCAGGGGTACCACAACCTCAACAAATCCCACCACAAGCAGCTGCACCAGCTCCAGTTCCGGAGGTCGAAGGGAATGCAGATGATTTTGATGAGGTTAACCTCGAAGACATTATTCTGGCCGATTAATGCTATTTAAATTGCAATTTTGTACTTAAAAAGCATTTTTCCATGATTTTAAATAAAAATTGAATTGAATGTTTTTTTGTGGCTAGCTTCCTGCCTAAGTTGAAGGATTTTATTTAGATATTTGTGACTGTGGCTAGCTTCCTGCCTAAGTTGAAGGATTTTATTTAGATATTTGTGACTGTGGCTAGCTCCCTGCCTTAGTGAAAATTCATGTAGCATTTGGTTGTGGGTAGCTTCCTGCCATAGTGGAAGTTCATCATAAAGCATTTGGTTGTGGCTAGCTTCCTGCCTTAGTGAAAATTCATGTAGCATTTGGTTGTAGCTAGCTTCCTGCCATAGTGGAAGTTCATCATAAAGCATTTGGTTGTGGCTAGCTTCCTGCCTTAGTGAAAATTCATATAGAATTTGGTTGCGGCTAGCTTCCTGCCTTAGTGAAAGTTCATATAGCATTTGGTTGTGGGTAGCTTCCTGCCATAGTGGAAGTTCATCATAAAGCATTTGGTTGTGGCTAGCTTCCTGCCTTAGTGAAAATTCATGTAGCATTTGGTTGTAGCTAGCTTCCTGCCATAGTGGAAGTTCATCATAAAGCATTTGGTTGTGGCTAGCTTCCTGCCTTAGTGAAAATTCATATAGAATTTGGTTGTGGCTAGCTTCCTGCCTTAGTGAAAGTTCATATAGCATTTGGTTGTGGGTAGCTTCCTGCCATAGTGGAAGTTCATCATAAAGCATTTAGTTGTGGCTAGCTTCCTGCCTTAGTAAAAATTCATGTAGCATTTGGTTGTAGCTAGCTTCCTGCCATAGTGGAAGTTCATCATAAAGCATTTGGTTGTGGCTAGCTTCCTGCCATAGTGGAAGTTCATCATAAAGCATTTGGTTGTGGCTAGCTTCCTGCCTTAGTGAAAATTCATATAGCATTTGGTTGTGGCTCGCTTCCTGCCATAGTGGAAGCTCATCATAAAGCATTTGGTTGTGGCTAGCTTCCTGCCTTAGTGAAAATTCATATAGCATTTGGTTGTGGCTAGCTTCCTTCCTTAGTGAAAATTCATGTAGCATTTGGTTGTAGCTAGCTTCCTGCCATAGTGGAAGTTCATCATAAAGCATCTGGTTAAGGCTAGCTTCCCGCCATAGTGGAAGAGGTTCATATTGCGCATGATTTATCCGTTACCACATATTTAGCCAGACAGCACATGCGTTTCCAATACGCATGCGGTGAATCTGAAACGAAGATTTTGAATAAACCAAAGCTCAAGTGGTACTTTCTGTTATTCTCCACCATCCTTGCAACACGTCGATTCAACCTTCTCTCATTATTGGCGAGTCGTCATTTTTACTGTGTGTACAGACAAGAAGATTTAACCTTTTACCTGTCTTTTTAAAGGCACTTATTGTTCTACTAAGGCTTACCTGTCTTTATAAAGACACTTACCTGTCTATCAAAGACACCCGTCTATTAAGACACCTGTCTATCAAAGAAACCGTCTATTAAGACACCTGTCTATCAAAGACACCCGTCTATAAAGACACTTACCTGTCTATCAAAGACACCCGACTATTAAGACACCTGTCTATCGATAGACACCCGTCTATTAAGACACTTACCTGTCTATCAAAGACACCCGTCTATTAAGACACTTACCTGTCTATCAAAGACACCCGTCTATTAAGACACTTACCTGTCTATCAAAGACACCCGTCTATTAAGACACTTACCTGTCTATCAATGACACCCGTCTAATAAGACACTTACCTGTCTATCAAAGACAACCGCCTATTAAGACGAGCATCTATTAAGACACCCGTCAATTAAGACAAGCACGTCTATTAAGGCAAATCTGTATTTTAAAAGATACTGACCGGTCTATTAAGACAAATCTGTATTTTGAAAGATACTGACCGGTCTATTAAGACAAATCTGTATTTTGAAAGATACTGACCGGTCTATTAAGACAAATCTGTATTTTAAAAGATACTGACCGGTCTATTAAGACAAATCTGTATTTTAAAAGATACTGACCGGTCTATTAAGACAAATCTGTATTTTAAAAGATACTGACCGGTCTATTAAGACAAATCTGTATTTTGAAAGATACTGACCGGTCTATTAAGACAAATCTGTATTTTAAAAGATACTGACCGGTCTATTAAGACAAATCTGTATTTTAAAAGATACTGACCGGTCTATTAAGACAAATCTGTATTTTAAAAGATACTGACCGGTCTATTAAGACAAATCTGTATTTTGAAAGATACTGACCGGTCTATTAAGACAAATCTGTATTTTAAAAGATACTGACCGGTCTATTAAGACAAATCTGTATTTTAAAAGATACTGACCGGTCTATTAAGACAAATCTGTATTTTAAAAGATACTGACCGGTCTATTAAGACAAATCTGTATTTTAAAAGATACTGACCGGTCTATTAAGACAAATCTGTATTTTAAAAGATACTGACCGGTCTATTAAGACAAATCTGTATTTTAAAAGATACTGACCGGTCTATTAAGACAAATCTGTATTTTAAAAGATACTGACCGGTCTATTAAATATACCTGTGTATTCAGACAGTACTGTCATACTCAACACGTATAGAAAAGTAATACGGTATTATAAGCAAGACATTTACACGTCCATTAAGGCATTTGTGTTTTTACAATGAGATTCAAACAAAATTTGACCGTAACGATTCCAGAACTTCCTGCGGAAGTTTCTGGACCGTCTACAACTGCTCGCCGAAAAAACAAGCGAAATTATGCGAAAATAAATGGGCATCTACATCGAAATCGAGAGCTGTCTAATGAAATTCAACGTGAATATCGACAAAGTGTTAGCATTAGACGAGCACGATCCACAGAGTTTTCCGGTTTAATCAGAAATTCCCAAAACGAAAATATTATTCAACATTTCATTGGAATAATGCAAAGCGCGTGCGTATTTTGTGGGGCACTGCATTTTGCTGCAGAACGAAACAGTAAAGGGTCCGGTGAAAACAAAGTCATTTGTTTTATCAACTGCTGTAACTCAGGTAAAATTGGTTGCCTTCAAGCTTTCCAAGAATTACCAAACGAGTTTCAGGAACTATTTACCTATAAACTATTCATGAAGAACATACGTTCATACAATAACTCAATTACAATGGCCTCTTGCGGGGAGAAAATAGACAATGATGCTCCTGGACCATTTGTATTTAAAGTTCACGGGTAATTATATCATAGAAGCGGTTCATTGTATCCTAATGATGAAGATTGTCCCAAATATGCACAAGTTTGTGTTTGACAGCGAATAGGCATCAAATTTGCGAATGCAAAACCCTGCCAACGAACAATGTGATCCTGATATATTGAAGTTTCTTCACGACTACGTGATTAGCAATAACAAATTAGTGCGTAGCTACAGAATGTTAAAGAACGTTGAGGATGAAATGATCGAACAAGGTTTGAGCACTAAAAATCTCACGATGAAAATTTCAATCAACAAAAATTTCCAGAAGAATCAATTTCATTTCAAGAAGATCCCAGAAGATATAACATTGCAAGAAGAAATGAAATTGCAATGGCATTTTACTGACAATGATGGATGTGCTCCTCATGCTCGGGATATTCGAGTTTATCTTAGACATGAAAGAAAAATACAAAAGATCAGTATATTGGCCCCATATCTCGACTTACTTACATACCCACTATTTTTTCCCAATGGTGACAGTGGATGGCATAAAGATTAAAAAACAACAGATGGAAAGAGAATAACAGAAATTGATTATTTCAGTTATTACTTGAAAATACGAAAGAATCAAAGCAACTTTTTACTTAAAGGTGGCAAGTTGGTTGGTATAGTTGGTATGGTTGATTGGTATACGAGAATAGAAGCAAATAGGCTGTACTTTATTCGGATGAATCAAAAGAAACTCAAGGCAGAAAGCTACTCGACTTTGCATGAATATGTTCAGCAGAAATCAAATGAAACTGGTCGAGGAGTAGGTCTAACAATAATACTTCCAGCTGCATATGTTGGAAGTCCTAGAAATATGCAACAAAGATACCAAGATGCAATGGCGATTGTTAGGGTATTTGGGAAACCAGATTTGTTTGCCACAATACCCGTGCAACGATTTTACTTGGGTTCATAAAGGAAACACTGTCCTACAGGAAAATGCCGTATTTTTCATAGAGGGCCAAGTCAATGGGAACCTTCCGATCAGAATTTGTCATGAAAGCTTACATGAAAATTCCTGCAAGAAATTTACCATTACATTTTATCAGCTGAAAGTAACTCAGGTGCATTATACTAGGGCGTAAATGCATAAATTAATCACAATTTAATGCCTGAATTAAGGTCCTTTATTATTTAGTTCAAAAAGAGTCACAAAGATTGGGCAACCTGAAGTCATAAATCTTACCAAAAGAAATAAATTTCAAAAATTTACTGGGCTTAAGATTATTAAGTTGCTGAACTTCTTGGATTTCGACGGATTTTTCATATCTGTAATATACGTTTCGAACTGATTTGAAACGTTTTACTCTAAAGACACTTAATACAGCGTATGATGCCGGTTTGCAGGAACTGAAGCTACATTTACATTTTGTACTAAACAAGCTTACGAATTTTCCAAAGATCTTATTTTTTAATTCTATGGTATCGTTGATCCTCTTTTTGGAATCATATATCTTGTATGAAAAGCCTCCAATTGTGACTGACTGATACTGAAAAATACAATGCGGATTTGCATTTAAAACATAGGGTTTCATTACATCAGGTAAGTTTTACACTTCCTTTGGCAGTCGCTTACTGAGTATTGCAAGAGCGTAAAAATGTCACTTCTTAATAGTTTCATGTCGTCCAAATATTTAGTGGGCAGAATATCTTGGAGTATTATTGGCAGTATCAGTAACCACGTTCTCAACTCAGACGCTTTCCAATAAGTCTGACTTGTAATGGTCCGAGTCGAGCGAACGATTTCTTTACTAACTTTTACAACTAGTAGGTTAACATCAATAACACTAATACGATGACCAATATAGAATTCTTGTCGCTTATAATGCAACCATAGCCTTGTGAAGGTTCGGACGACGCCAAGTAAAACACAATGCATGTAATTGACACTAAAACCGGTGGCGATACCAAAACACTGCAAGTTCAAAAATGGGGAGCAAAATTTCATTCCCTTATCGAGAATTGGTACTACACGAATATGTTAGTCATTAAATCCATCACTAATGGAAATCACATTAATGCCTACATAACTTGTTCAAATTGGTTCCTACTGGTCGAACACGTTCAACCAAGAAACATTGTCTAAGCATCGTATACAAGCCAAAGAGCAAAACGTTCGAAAGGGCGTATGAGTGGCGTGCACTTATATGGTGGAATGAACTACCTAACAATATAGTTGTTGACTTTAATGATTCTAGTCCGTATTTTAAGAAAAAACTATGTAACCATATTGTACATACACGAAATAAAGAATAAAATACCTTCCTACAAGCTCCTACTGCTTAATTTATAACATGATTAATAATTTGATTACAATCCTGCTATGATTCCTATATATGTTTACGTATATCTGACTTGACTATATTGCCAATGGTATCCAGTACCTTGTATTGAGCAGTTTGATACCTTAATAAAGACTTAAAAAAGAATACCAAGATGCGCAGATGTTTTATAGTTTTCATCTCTTAACACATAATCTTCCCACAAAAACACTACATCTTCCGTTTCCATTCTGTACTGATGTTCCCCTTTGCTCACACCAGTTGCAACCAAACTTTGCATTAAATTGTTTGCGACCTTGCATCCATGGTCTTGCAATTGAGTCCACGGAACACACCAAAAAAAACTTTGGACGAGTAAACTTGAAGCCCACAGGTCCACTCAATTCGATTCGTGGATAAGTCATTTATGTTTTTAATTATTGGATTAAAAACAATTTTGAATCTGGTTTGTTGCATCCGATCCAAAGCCCACCTAGAATAACAAGTCTGTTACGCAATTTTGGTGGAAGCTCATTAATTGTAACAAGGAAAGGCCACATTACTGTTTTTGAAGAAGCAAATACTGGGGCTCCATCTGTATTAAATACATGTTATATCTGTAGACGCAACATTTGATTGATCATAAATCTTAAAAGATCCTTGTTTGCTTCCCTTGGTTTGTAGCTGCTTAGAAATAGCAGTGGATGTCGTTGAATCAGACAAAATCCTTTCGAACGGCTTTCGCAGATTAAATACCGGAAAAAATGTCTACTTTCTTTTAAAATTCTGTACTCAAATTTACGCCCGCAAGTATCACATTTTAAACACTTCGGCAATTCCAGGAGGCAGAAGCTACAAAATAAAACTTTAACGAAATGACTTTGTTGATGTGCAGATTTCCACAAAGCTTCTGGTGTTTTGGGATACTTTGTAAATTTTGGCAAGTGGGCTCGTACGATGCGAAGAACATCTCTCCTAGCACGGTACGTCAAATTGTGCTTGCCGATTAATGTTTTTAATTTTGTGTTGCTTTGATCAAAACTTAGTTGAAAATCCGCATAAATAGGCTGATCCTGAAACAAAGACAACCACTAAAATCATGATTTAAGGAAATTACATTAACAATAATTTAAAAGAATGCATGTTACCTGCATTAGCAAGTGTTGGCATTGAGTTAAATTCACATGTTTTAATTAATTTAAATACGATAACTGCATTTTCGAAAGAGCTAATGCTAGAAAGTTCTTCATCAGAAGCATTTGTCAAACTTCCTTTGGAAACTTCAATTAGAACTTCTTCGTTAAGATCTGATAAACTGGATAAATCCCATTCCATGTTTTCCAAGATTGCTCCAGAAGTATCCTCACAACTAGCAAGTGATCTGCATTTAACTTGTTACAATGATGTTGCTGTTTAATTATAGCACATTTCAGTTATATTTTGTAACTTAATAGCAATTAATTTAATACACGTTAGCACCTTGTCCTGTAATCGTTTACGAACATAGTATGGCAATTTTTGTGATTTCTCAATACTGGATTTTACACTTTTCATTGCTGACCATTTCCTCCAAAAATATGAAAGTGTAGAAATACCAATCAAGCTAGAGACGTCCTATAAAATATTACAGCCGATCTGTTGGTAAACGGTAAGTGAAACACAATATTTAGCTTTCGGGTTGTGGCTATATAAGGACAACAGCTTGCAAATATATACATGTAACTAGACACTAAATCCCGTAATGTTAATGGGGGTACCGAAACGTCGTTCAACAATATTTTCGTAATTATGACAACAATATTTTACAAATAGGGTTAGTATATGTTTATATACATTAATCTAGTCCAATGTTAGACATTTTAAACACTTGTGCATAGTTTCGTATTTTAAATGATAATCTTGGCAGTAGAATTACATTATGTTATATTTTGTAAATGTTTATACAAATCATTATAGTTTTGTGTAAATACACTTTGCTTCTAATTTCATCTACAAGAAAGAGAACATAAAATTAACAAATAACACCCACCAGTGGAATATTGAAGTGCATTTTGGTATTTAACATCCAAAAATCACATTTGTGTAATGAATGACATTAATGAATTACATTCGAGGTCATTTATTTCATGACAATCAAGGTGTAGCAATTGCTGTTGCTTCAACTGGCATTGCTGCGACTCTTTTGAAGGGGAGAACATGTCATTCTCAGTTTGGCATTTCTGTAAATGATAACAGCGAAAGTACATCAGATTTGCGAACACATTCGGCAGAATCTGATCGAATTCGCGAGTCCCAAGTAATTATTTGGGATGAATGTACGATGGTTAGTAAGTTCAGTCTTAATGTTGTTGATAGACTTCTGCAGGAAATCATGGGTACCAATAAACCTTTTTGAGGGAAATTGATCATTTTAGAAGGAGACTTTCGACAAATTCTTAATGTAGTTAGACGTGGTAACAGAGTTTCCACAGTACAAAAAATTTAAAAAGCAGTTTGGTTTGGAAATGTTTTAAAACATTCAAGCTTACTGTCAATATGAGAGCAAGAACTGACGAAGATTTTGCAAATTGGGTTTTGAAACTCGGTAATGGGGAATTAAATGACTGTAGATATCCGAAACGATACGGTTGAGCTACCCAATTATTTCATTAGCTCAAACAACTTAGTTAACGAAGTTTTTGGATGTATAACTGAAGCTAACGTACATGACTACGCCAACAGGGCTATCTTATGCCCACTAAACGAAGATTCATTTAAAATCAATAATGACGTACTTCAGTTGCTTCCGAATAATGAAATAGTTTACAAAAGTGTAGATTCCATTGAATGTGCAACCCGGGATGATCTCAGCTATTATCCCATTGAATTTTTACATACAATAACACCGGCTGGAATCCCAAATCATATTTTGAAACTTGAAGTCGGTGCAATCGTAATGCTCTTACGAAACCATAATACAAAGCGGGGTTTGTGCAATATAACCCGACTAATTATTACCCAACTGAAGGAAAATTTAATATTCGTAACAGTTTTGACAGGTAGAGCTGCTGTAGAAGCGTTATTTATTCCCCGTATCACGCCAGTGAGGGTGACTATCCATTTGTATTAAAGAGAAGACAGTTTCCTATTAGAGTAAGCTTTGCTATGATTTTTAATAATAAAATGTATTTCAGAATCCTGAGGAATATGTGAAGAAAAGTACAGTGTGAAAATTATATCCAAGAAATTTTTTTTATTACTAGCCGGTACTAGCTTGCGTCGTAATGGTTTTAAAAGAAACTAGCGGTATAGCCACCGCCTGCGTCTTTGGTTTGCAGGGTTTCTCTTACAAAGAGCACGACGCAGGCTAGTAGCTTTACCGCTAGTAATAATAAAATTCTTTCTTGGAAAATTTTTCAAATTGAAATTGAACCCTCATTAGATATTCCTCATGATTTTGAATAATTACATTTTTAATAAAAATGTAACGTCACAAAACTTCCTTAAATACACAGTTGCTTGTGTACGTTCCTTCACCTTTGCCCACCATTTCGCCTTCTTCTGCCGTGTCCGTTAGAACTACCTTTATATTTTCTTTTGACTTACCTCTGGAAAAATCAACATACAGTTGACCATGCGAAAAACCGGGTTTTGGCAAATAAACGCCAACTTTATTAAAACTTTTGTCCTTGAGATTTGTTAATGGACATAGGAAAGCTTACTCATATAGAAAACTGCCTTCGCTTTAATACAAATATTACAAACTGGTAGTCCCCCTCATTTGAGGTAATCCGGGTAATAAATAATGTTTCTCTAGCAGCTCTGCCTGTCAGAACAATCGCGAATATTAAAGTTAATAATAATTAATACACGAATAATAATTACACGGGCTATTAGACCGTTACCACGCTTTGTATTAAGGTTTCGTAATAGCACTACACTTGCCCCGACATGCATTAATATCGTGCTGTAAATACAACGTGTGTTTGGGAGAGGATGCAGTGTGACAGCTCATCGACTGTAGCTGAAGCGCGCTGCGTGCGCTCAAATATAGCATGCTGCCGTTCCCATTGCCATACATATAGTATTACACGGAAAGGACGTGGCGCGTCAGCCGCCAGCTCATTAGCTGTAGCGCGCTATCCCATTGCATTACATATAGCTTACTATATGACTGTTGACTTGAGTAAGTCTTGTGACGCAGGCGGAGGGAAATATAAAGTTTATGGCACGGCCAAATTATTGTATTAGTGATGCTTGCCAATACATCCACCGACGCAGGCGGTGGCTTGACCGGCTAGTATGTTATACAAGTACGTTTCATACCTCCCTTGCAAATGATTTCCAAACAACGATAGTTTTGCGTGCGCACTTCGTATCCACCAATGTGAGGTTGAGGTCCGTATTAAGTCGGAAAAACCAATGCAAGAGTAGCTCGAAGTTATGCAGGACAGTCTCTTTATAGTATTAGTTGGAATATATACATGTATATGTAAGTACAAGTAAATGTTACTTACCTGTGAGTAACTCAAATTACTTTTGCTGGACCATGTGTTTTCCAATGGATTGATTTTCTTAGGCTTGACATGCCGTATCGCCATGCATCTCCATAGCAATTTCGCCTTCAATGATTGATCCAGATTTTTAATTAGCATACGGTTTCCACACTCACAATCCGTGGTTCAAATTTAGTAGACCACATTTCTGGTAAAACACGTAAGCTTTTTTCTCCGTATCGATTCTTCGAATAAAATCAGTAAACCCCATGTTCAAAACCTTGAAATCACTTAAATTTATGTCTACCATTGTGATGCATACATGCCTAATTGAGTGGCTCAGTACCACGTTGTGTGTGCAAAGTGTATGATGATATGTTTACTGTACATGTGTGTTGTTGACAGATGGCAGCATCGATATTGTCCTCGCGGACAATTCCACAATTTATGTACTTTTTGATTCGCAAATAATAAACATGATAATATATAGCATTATTATTATTATTATTAGAGCAGCATTAGGAATCAGTGAATACGCAAAGATTTTTAAATGCTAGATTTTCATTGATTCGAAAAACCTGCGTACTTACGGTTGAGGTGGGAATTTTAAGATTGGAAAAGGCGGAATAAGCGTGGTCGGATATATTCCCTCCGGAGACAACCCCTCTGACATAATCCCTCCGTAGATAATCCCTCCAAAAATGGAGATAATCCCTCTGTTTGAAACAACAGACGCATTTTTCCATGGCAACGCTATGTAGTCAATAAATAAAATCAACACTGGATTAATGTATTTTGTTCGATTATAAACTACAATCGCAAATATCAGTAGCTTTTATTTATGTTCACCGGTTAGGTTTAGGGTCAGGTTTGCATTTCGGGAGCAATCAATCGGAAAAAGAAACATTTGCAATTTACAGTGATTTATTTGTACATAATATGCTATCAAAATCACAAACAATTCATTTTAAAGTAGTCGTATAAAAACATTGAAACATGATTGATCAGTCTGTCAATCGTAGAACTCTCACTCCTGAAGTAAGTCCACGATCTGCCGTCACATGGATTCTGGAAGAGCAGCAAGGATTTTTATATTCTAAGCAACGGTACAAAATACCGATTGAAATATTTCTGTTCTTTTCAAACAGTTAATTTTCAGCTTCTAAAAGTTGATTGATGCGATCTATGTAACTGACGTTAACCTGACTCATTTTGAAACTGCTAGTAGGAAAATATGTCGAATATAATCGGGAGTAGGTGGAAGTGGAAAGTTACTACTGACTGACCGAGTCTCATTCATTTTGAACTATAGAGCATTGTAATTAGCGAAATAAGAATACCCGTAGTTTCTTATTGACTTTGTTATGATTTGTGTGCAACGAATTAGGAATCACAGTTGCTATAACAACTGGAATCTAAGTTGCAGTGACTCATGCTGTCGTACAACCAACCCATATGCGACGGAGCAGTGCCTGTCATGGGAACAGAAAAGTCGTCCCCGTTCCCATTCCCGTTCCCACAGTTCGGGTTTGGGTACAAGGCAGAACCCAATTCCCAAATTGCACCCGAAATCTTGTGAACAAAAGTACCGCACCCAGACTCGAAATTTTTAAAATTATAGCACCCAAACCCGTTCCCGTTCCTGTTCCCAAAAATTAATTTTGGGTGCACCCAAACCCGTACCCAAAACCCTGGAACCCGTTCCCGTACCCGAAACGAGAGTTCATATATTCAAGGATAAAAGTTATACATTATACATATAAGTATACTTATTGTTTCAATTTTTGCTAACAATGGATACACACAATTCCACTCATTCTATTTGTTATATTTCATTTTACTTAGGTAATTAATTTTGTAATTTTTAAGTCACCTTACAACTGCTAAGCACAACATACGCATATAATTAATTTTTATTGTCACATTTCATCATTCGACGTGGGATGATCTGTTCAAACAAAGAGCGTTTGCCTCTAAACTACAACAACGACACAAAAATCACACACACCAAAACAAATCAATCATGTAATTATCGTTACGCTCGCAAGATTGCTCTGTACACGGGTACGCATGAACAGAAACGGGTTTTTGAGCATACCGTTCCCGTTCCTGTTGGGTACAGATCCCATTCAGCCTGTATTGCACCCGTTCCCATATGGGTTCCTGTTCCCACATACTATAATGGGAAAGGTTGGTTCCCAAACCTGTACCCACACTTTTGGGTGAAAACATTTTGCACCCATATGATACCCGTTCCCGTTCCTGCACCCAAACACCCGGGTGTGACCCGTTCCCATGACAGGCACTGCGACGGAGGGATGCAAAAAGTTTTTAAGCGGGTTGTAGTTTAAAATTGAAGGAAGGCTATTTTTAAAAAGAAGGCTGAAGGCAAAAACAAGTGTAAATATTTTGGAAGGAAGGGTGAAGGAAGGCAAATTTTTTAGAGGGCTTTATTCTAAGATATGTTGAAGGGGAAATTTTTACTGAATTTTCGCCTTCGATAGCTTGAAGGAAGGCTATTTCTTTTGCGCATCTCTGCTCCGGAGTCTAAAAATGTGGAGGGGAGAGCAAAAGGTTTTAATCAGAAATGTATGTATATGCAAACGCAGTTACATAATTATATAATTTTTCTCCTGGCACCTCATAAAAACGATTGGTAGTGACCCTCCCATTTTTAAAGAATTTTCATACAATTTCTTATTTAAACAAAATTTCGTAAGGAACATCAAATGAAAATCATATATTGGAGATCTTTTTACATACACACTTTCTAGCATTTTTTATGGACTTCAAATTGAGATATCATAGTCAGTGAACTGACTGCGAGCTGGTGCAGGGAATGGTAACATTGCGAATTTTGTAGACGACCCTGCATTTCAGCTACAAGTAAAAATAACCGTGAATGTATGTAAGTAATGGTATAATCTTTGTTACTTTTCCGCCGCAATTAAATTTGCATTTCCAAAGCATGGCGTCAGAGAATAATTATTCACAAATCATGTTCTACACTTTCAATTATTAATTGAGACTTCTTCTTTGATTACGTGAGATAAAGTTATACTTAAGTAATTACTTATTTCTACACCCTAGAATCAGCCAGTTCACGTGGCAATTATTATTGCGTTTAAGAATAAGTTTTACTTATGTAATCATTGCAAGTTTATTTTAAGTTATAATTTAAGTAATGCAGGTCTAACAAACTGTTGGAGGATATATAAACTTGCTGTCAGACCGAAATCATCACTCACATTCAGGAAAATTTTGATATGTATATATTATTATTTATCATTAGCGTAGAGTTGTCCCAAAGATAGAAATTATACTAGTCAAGTCAGAAACTGGGGAATTCGAAAAAGTAAAATGTTAAAGAAAATGATTGTTGCAGCTTTAACTCTGACGTTGTTGTCTGCTGCAATGGCAAGAAGCGTGAATGTGAAGAACGGGCGACTTATTACAATAATTATTTTATTTTATTCAACCATTTACTGCATTCATGTTATCAAGGAGCTTACACAAATTATTTAAAATCCTCAGATTATCCCAAACTTTTTCACCAATGTCATCAGCCACGGTGGTCAATTTAAGCGTGACAGTGGTTTCGTAAGTCTCTTTGTATGTGTTTATGGTCAAATAGAAAATTATAGAATCATAATTTTAGCATTACAGGAATTACCTCATGTCTATAAAACTGATACAAACATGAACCTAGAAATTCAAATAATTTTTATTTCGTTTTTGCAGTTAATTTCCCATGGAATTCCAATCCATTGTCGGGGGTCAGTCTACCGGGCCAGGCACCCGTGGAAACAAAACCAACTACAACAAAACCTGTAGCTCATCCTTCTACACTTATCCTACCTCCTGGTTATCCAAGTGAAACCCCAGGTGATGCCGTAGATTCCAGTTTTTTTTAATATAATAGAGAAAGAGCAAGATTATTATTTAAGGGTCTAAATCTACATAAGTACAGTCAACAGTATCCTTAATTTTGCAAAATTGCAAACACATGTTTTACCGAGGTCTTGTTTGTCGAATATCAATTTTCGGAATTGCGTATGAGTCAAGTGATAATAAAAAATACCAATAAATAATAACTCAAGATCATGGAAGAAGCTTACACAAATTGATGCATTGAAAAAACCCTGATGGGGCCTTATTGGTCAAGCCGCACATCTGGGGCAGGGTGCCCAGAAATCCTGGTTTGATCAGGACTGTCCTGATTTGACCTAGGGTCACCTGATGACCTGATGAGCTTGAAATTAGTCGATTTCTAAGTAGCTGTCAAAATTATCAATTTGCGGCATTTTGGGGTAAAAAGACTAAAATTTTTCATTACTTCAAGGTTCATCGTAATACTAATAGAAACTGTATACACATGAACCTTTATTTTAATTTTGAACGGTTGAATTTCGTAATGTTCGACATTGCAGTTGTACTGAACAGTTCTGTAGCGTTGACTACCAATTACCAATAACAGTTTATGATATCTAACAAGTGCATGCGCTCATATTAAAAGTTAAGTTGGAATATTTTGTTTCGGGTTGTTGTGACCTGTAAAAATTATCTTTATTATATTTTTGGAATGCTTAAGAAATGTTCTTTACAGTTTGGAGTTGGAAAGTATAGCATAATTGGAGAAGTTATTTTGGCGTAACATCTAGATTTGATGCAAGTTGTTTGGTCGGATCACGGATTTTTCAAATCATATTTTGACAGAAAATCATAAGACATGCTAAGTGCGCGAGTCAAGCAAATTTGTCTATGTTTCAAGCATTTAAAACACAGTAAAGACAAAACTACAGCTTCCGAATATGACATGAATTATCATGGATGAGGATCACCAATCATCATCACCGAAGTTTGAAATGCCTTTCTAGTTTGGTGGGACTAATATTTCCAGATTATAAAATAGCGGTTTCATTGACTTTAGGAAAAACCAAAGTTGCAGCTTTAGTTCAAAATGTTCTAGCTCCATTTTTACTCGAAGCTTTGATAAATGAAATAATATCTCAAGAGTTTTCTCTAAAATCAGATGCAAGAAATGAAGAAACGGAAGCGTTTTCCACTTGCTTTAAGATATTTTGTTAGATGTTTATGAAGATTCCGGAAGAATCGGGGCAACTCTATTTTCTGTCACGGAGGAGCTCATTCAAATTTTGAAATAGGAACAAGCTTTCTTAGGCATATGCAAGCCAAATGTAAATAGTTAAATTGCGCCAAGACATATCTGATTTTTTTTGAAAACTCACTTATAAGTTATGATTTGAGAATCGAATATTCTGGGCACCCTGGTCTAGGGATTGTCGATTTGAAAATACCATGGCATATTGGGCATCATGCCTGCCCAAAATGCCCTGGCATTTTGGGCATTTTCAACCTTTGGCAAATACGTAGATTTTGGGCATATTCGGCACGGGCATTTTGGGCATTTTCATTCCTGGGCATATTCGGCATTTTGAGCATATTCAGTTCAAATTTTCGGGTCGATTACCTTTTTAGACTTTATTGGTCGCTACTACTACTGCACACTACCCCGCTCACACCGTTATAACTAAAAACGATTTACTCGACGGGTTTATCACGCAGGTAAATAAATCTAGTCAGCGGACAATTGTAGGAGTTGTAGGAGTTAAAACGTCTAACCGTTGTTACTACTGGACAAAACTCACATTTTGGAATGCAATAAACTTTGTCAACCTCGAAGCACTGGTCAGAAAATTTGAGAAATTTTAATTACGCTAGAGGCGGAGCAACTGCTACAGAGGATGAAAGTTATACAAATCAAACAATCAAAGTTCTGACTAGGAGGATTTGTTGATGACTTATTTATCACTCGAGTCTTCCGATCAACTTTATACAAAACGCAACAAAATTGCATTCGTCAATATCTGTAATTCAATATAAAGTGTGTATGATATACAGCGAGTATCTTTTGAAATATAATACATTTAAACAAAATTGCCAAGTACGCCTTTAATAGGATTTCATTTTAATAGTGAATAGTGGCATTTTTGGCTCGATTGTATTACTGAGTTTTATCTACCAGAAATGCAGAATACTCCCGGCTGAAAATGTCTAAAATGTGGAATATGCCCAAAATGCCGAATATGCCCTGCCGAAAATGCCCAAATTCAGGGCATTTACCCAATGTGCCAATATGCCCAAAAATATGGCACGTTGGCGGGCATTTTGGGCATATTCAGCTTGGTAGGCATATATGCGAGGGCATTTTCAATCGACATTCCCTACCCTGGTCTGGGGCCTGGGGTGCAAAAATCAAAGTGAAATTCCGATAATATATTTCCAGGTAATTTCTAACATTTGATTGACTGCAATAACAAACATACAAATTCATGGAACGTTATTGTAGATTAAAATCAAAGTTGGAACACAATCAATTGATTGCGTAGCTACTTGTGGTATTATTCCAACAATAAACAAGGCCTCTAACCAGAGGTGTGGAAAATACATGAAATTTATTATTAAAATACAAAATACAAATACATTTTCAGAACAGTTAAAATACAAATATAAACTACAAATACCAGGTGTAACTTAGTGAAGATACAATATAAAATACAAATATCGAGAGTCATTTGGGCAAGATACAAAATAAAATACTTTCCTTCCAACAAAAAGAGAAAATATGAAATAAAAATACCGTATTTGAGATACGAAATACATATTGAAAATACTCTCATATTTATCTCAAAGTACATATCTGAGATGTATCTAAAGTTTATTCTCCCAAAATATTTTGTATAATTAGGCCAAATAATACGATATTTAAAAATAAATCAACTTAATAAAGGTAACTGCATGTTATTAGACTTTAGAGTTGTGCATTTGTGTGTATCAAAGTAAATTAACATGGCCCTAGGTACAGAATATTTTTCCTTTAAACAAATAATCGTATAACTCCTGGGTAATGTATTTATATTCGCGTCACTAATTTAGCTAGCTTTATAGTTCTCAGATACATTGAATTTTATGTATTTATACAGTAATTTCTTCAAACCGGTCCAACAGGTTTCAAAAACTCGTTTAAAAATGTTTTAAATTAGTGCTTTTACATTTCAAATATTTATTTGAGCATGTTTTAGAGACGACCTAACAATTTCCAGAGTCTTGTATTTTAAAACTATATTTTGTATATTTGAAATACTGACTGGGAAAATTTTAGAAGATAAATAAATTTACAAAATACTATCACGTTCGTAATCTTCAAAATACGAAATATAAAATACAGTAGACATGTTGGTGCTGACAAAATACGAAATATAAAATACTTTAAACAATTTACGGCTAGAAAAATACCAAATACGAAATACTAAATGTATTTCAAATACTATTTCAAATACATTATTTCAAAATATTCCACACCTCTGCCTCTAACAGATTTATGCTTTCTTAGATATGAATTTTAAAAATAGTCGGAACATATGTGTATAAACTCGCTCTGGAGACTGCGCTAGATACCTACATACAACAATCAATCAAATTTATAGCTATTAAAATTATTGCGCTATCATTAGTGCTGAGTTGGCTAAAGTGAGATAGTACAGAAAATGATATAGTTGTTATTGAAGGATTGAAACCCCATTTGTCATAAAACGGACGTTTCGTTTCCCGAACATTGAACTATAAACTATAATAAATAGGCAATCAAATTATTGCACCCATAGCTGTGAATTTGAATTCGATGACCTTATCGAAAACATTTGTTTTTACTAAAGCTTCTTCCCTTGCTGTAATAGTAAAATTATTATTGTTGTTATTGTACGTGCATGCTATCTATCATAGAACAGTTTTAATCAGTGAGTAAGTATTTCTTGCCTTATTTAACGCACAGTGTGGTCCCAAAGTAATATGTAATAAAATTATTTACTTTTACTTAATTACTGAGAACTAACTTGCATTTGACTCCTTACAGCAAGGTGAAGGGAGCTTAATTCCATTATACAAACCTACAACAAATAGCTATTTTTATACCTTACTACTGTATAACTACCTGTTTTACATGTTTTAACTTTACTAACTACAACACTGTCTTAAAATTTTGAAAACATTAGAAATCTTAACAACTCCGAGTAATCAAACGATGGAAAATAAAACTGCTCGACAAATTCATCCTAATTTACAAATACGTTCTGATTGATTTCAATAATAATTTGCCAAAACTTTCAGAATTATATACAGATTATACATGTCAACTACGGTATTGTAGTATGGTAATACCGTAATTACCGTAAAAAATTGAGGTACGGTTTAGCTACGATAATTCTCGGTTTTTGAAACGCTATCGTATCTCCATATGATATCGACAATCTAGCAGGAGGCTCATTTAAAGGGAGATTTACAAAAATCCGCCCCCGACCCCTGTCACTATATATCGAAGCAAGCCGGTGGTCGGTGGTTTATACAGCAAGCAAGCAAGCCGAGAAGCACAGTAGCACAGCGAGCTGAAACTTTGTCGCTGTCGCAGAGTGCAGAGGAGAGCTTTTTCAGATCGCTGTGCTTCTCGGCTTGCTTGCTGTATATACCACCCGCTTACTTGGCTATATCGTCGCTGAAGAGGCAAAATGGACTAACTAACAAGGTAAGATTTTGGGATGGTACAAGCCGATTCAAAAAAAGCATAGCACATGTTTTAGTACTCACCTAGTATGTTTCAAAACTCATGTAACTCGAGTGCATTTTGCCCCGTTCTCCTAGGACACGTCACCAAAGTTTCAAAATTTAAAACGATACCACAGGTGGGGACCTGTCTTTTCAAAAAAGTTAATGTTAAATCCCATAAGGATTTTGAGTTTTTGAAAGTCGATGAAATTTTGATTTTCGCTATTTCAATGAAAATCAAGTTTTTACGTACACATTTATATATCCTTCAACAAAATTCCCCCAAAAGTAATCCCTCCATCATGGCGCATCTGTATGCATGTTGTCGATACGATATATTCACTCCGTATTTCATCACTTATACATACGCATAAACTGGTCTATTGAGAGTTGCCCTATAATGTACATAAGTACAACCAGGGTTGCTCAAATGAAAATGTCATGGGTTTTATGAATACA